>JAUCBJ010000684.1:0-91908 GCA_032718475.1 Nemertoderma westbladi | reverse complement strand
GGTACCCTTGTAAAACGAGGATCCCAGCAAAATCCGCGGATCCTGTTGCGGATACCATAGAAGCAATGACGGATCCCAGTAGGATCCGCGGATCCTAGAAACCACGGATCCGCGGATCCAATAATAGTCTATGGTATCCGCATTATACAAATTTGTAAAACGCGGATCCCATAGCAAACCATTAAGGCAGCGGATCCCATAGACATCATTGAATATCCTTTACATGTCGCTTATGGTGTCCGCTGTTTACAAATTTGTAAAGAGCGGATCCCGTTCATTCAATGCAAATACCGGTACAGTAGTTAGGCCTTAATTATGTAGTTAGTTAACAGTTAAGCATATAGATTAAGGGATAAGATTCAGGGTTTCTAGGAAATAATTAAGTGCAATAATTTTTAGAATAAAAAGACGTATATATCGTATATGCGTCAATGTATTCTAAAAAATGCACTTAATTCTTTCCTCGACCAGTATTAAATTAAATACCGGTAGCTTTATTTACCTTACAGTCTCTTGATGTATAAAATTGACTTTTGTTTATAGGCTATATGATGTAGATATAATAGCTTGTTAATTTTTTGTTTAATTTTTTTTTATATTATTTATTAGGCCTATAGGTACGGTAATTGGCACAGCTTTAATATGATATAATTAGGGCCTGAAGCGGTTAACCGGTTAATTCAAATTATCCGGTTATAAATTGATTAACCGGTTAACCGGCTTAATGTCCCATTTTGAGGTTTTCAGGTTCTGTTACCAGTTTTATTACCTGTATGTTACCATTTTAATTAATGTTTATTTCCCATTGCGATGTTTCAGAAATTCATTTTGTACTGTATGCAGCTGTAGGACTACAGTACAGTATACATACACTATAGTACTGGTGGCTCTATCTGGCAATAGAGGCACTTAACAGTATTGCAAGTAGGGACGGATACCTCTTAGCTTAGCTTACATAAAAATATACATACCGGTACTGTAGCTTAAGTTTAGGGACTGTCAGCGATATAACTTTCAGTTTCATAGTATGTACCGTAGTATGTATGTTGCACCATTGTACCACAAACATTTCTACTTTTTAACCGGTTAATTGGAAATGGTTAACCGGTTGACTGAAAAATTAACCGCTTCAGGCCCTAGATATAATTTTAAATCTAATAATTAATCTGGTAAAATATTATTATGTATGATACAATAGGTACGGTAATTAAGTTAATTAATAAAAAAATTATTTATTTATCAGTATTAATTTCTTTAATAAATTGAAATTTAATGAGGTCTTACTTATAAATTATGTATTATGTCATCTTCCTGTTAATTTGTATCATGAAAAGAATAACTCAAAGTCAAAATAGTTTCGCCACTTTTCACCCTTTAGCGGTGTGAATCATAATTTTTATTCTCACTTTCATTCTTTAGATGCAATCGTTTAAAAAGTGTCTCCGTCGATATTGCACCAGTCCTTTTTCCTCAACCTTATAGCAATCGTTGGTTACTGTGAAATAGGTGGTAGACTTAATTAACAAGGATTCCAAATATGCTGAATGTAGATGAGAAATAGCTGGATATGGTCGTCCAAAGCGATCTCATTAAGATTTGTATTATGTAAGACTTTAGTAGTTAATTAATTATGAGACTGTATTCCAGGGCATGATGTACAGTACACAAGATGTTATATATTATATTATTATTGTAATTTACTGTTTGGTCTCGTTTATATTCGTGATTTATATAAAAAAAATACAGTGATATTTTAGTTTATTTTGTATATCAATATATTTGTCGAATATATGCTATATATGCTATATATATGCTATATATATGCTATATGAATATATGCTCGCTTATTATTATTATTATATGCTTAACTGTTAACTAACTACATAATTAAGGCCTAACTACTGTACCGGTATTTGCATTGAATGAACGGGATCCGCTCTTTACAAATTTGTAAACAGCGGACACCATAAGAGACATGTAAAGGTTATTCAATGATGTCTATTGGATCCGCTGCCTTAATGGTTTTCTATGGGATCCGCGTTTTACAAATTTGTATAATGCGGATACCATAGACTATTATTGGATCCGCGGATCCGTGGTTTCTAGGATCCGCGGATCCTACTGGGATCCGTCATTGCTTCTATGGTATCCGCAACGGGATCCGCGGATTTTGCTGGTATCCTCGTTTTACAAATGCCCATCAAATAGAACTAACAATAAAACAAGAAGCTACATTTTCAACATGGTTTCGAAAGTATGTGTTTAACGACATAAAAGACTATTTTTTGCTTGATCATCGAATGGCATGTGGTCTACTACATTCTGAGTTCTTCATGAATCAATCAGAGGAATCCCTTCATTTCGAGTTAAAAAACTGGATTAATTTTAAACATATGAATATATATAATTTCATAGAACAGATGGAAGAGTTCATTGGCAAATTCAGGAATGATATTGATATGGCCTTACTGGGCCGGGGCGAATATTGTTTGAAACCATATTATATTCGTGAATACCATATTGAGGAATCTGAATTTTTTATTAAATCGAGTGATGAAAAAAGAGTGTATTTACATAAGTTTTATAACGGATTAGTGAGTCACGACAGTGAGATAGAACAGACTTGTTCAAATGATAATATTATTGGTGATTTCCCACAGCTACCAAAAACGCCAGAGTTTGTATCTATGTGGCGCCTTGCTCATCGATTCAATGTATGCATTGATAATGACGAATTCGCTGTAGTTAGTATGGGGAGTGGTGGTATCTACAAACGAGTCCGTAGATTTGGTAATGGGTCTTACAGGTGTCTGACCTGTCAATCATTCCGAAAGTTAAGTATGTGCTGTCATACACTTGCATATGCGAAACACGTTCGAGAAATTGATCAGTACATAAGTTGGTGGAACTCAACATGGACGCTCGAACAACTGGCAGCTTTATCTGCCGCCAGTGTTGCAGGTAGAAAGTGTGGGCCTGGGAAGAGAAAAATTGTTAATAAGAAATTAACACAGCAATTAATCAATCAATTAGATATAGCCAAAGAATCTTGTAAATTTATTATCGGTTCAATAAATGAGGGAGATTGGTTTAAATGCTATGGATGTGATGGATTTCTTCGCAGATCAGGCAGTCAGGTAGTTCAATCTCCTGAAGATATTGTCATATTCACATGGTGTCAACGAGCATATAGAACACCTAACTCCAACCAATTGCAACTTAAAATCACTAAAGATAAAGTTGCTTTTCACCTTCAAATGAATTGTGTACAGTTGAAATTTACCAAGTTCTCCCTCAGCGATGTCTTCATTGAAAATATTGTGTATCGCAATCTCGATAGTAAACAAATAGATAAACTCAGATCTTTTGGATTAGTTTGAATAAAAATTCCGAGTAATCTTAAACTAGATAAATGTGGGGCCACGAGACACCCAATTTACTTATAATATTAATAAAAATTATTATCGTATGAATTTTAGATTATAATCCATAGAGAGAATCCTGATATTCTTTTGTAAAATTTCTACATTTTTGACAGACTGTGTTTCACGTTTGGATTAATTTTATCGAGGATTGACCGAATTATTAGTGTTCGAAAATATTTGGAAAAAAGACAGACAGTCATACTTGTGATACTCAATGGCCCCACCCAAATTCTATTTAAAAAATTAAACTTTTCACAGAGTCCATAGTCAGTATTCTCTAGAATTCCAGATGGTTTAGCGCCATCCTGCGGTACATCCTGCGGTCTAAATTATTAGTAGTATATAAGGAATATCAATATCAGTTGTATATAAAGAATATCAGTAGTGCTCTACTTATTAATATAATCTATAATCGAGGTGGTCGCATTGTATTTTGTCTGTTTATCGCTTATCGCAATCATTTAGCATGTTCTTTATCTTTATATATATATTCTTAAACATACTTATTGGAGTTAATAGTGAATAACGTCACAACAAGTAAGCCATTTAGTGAGATAAACATATTGAGAGAAACCTGAGTGCCTAAGTCGGTCACTATGTCGGCACCTATGTCGGCACCTGTGTCGGCACCTGTGTCGGCACCTGTGTCGGCACCTGTGTCGGCACCTGTGTCGGCACCTGTGTCGGCACCTGTGTCGGCACCTGTGTCGGCACCTGTGTCGGCACCTGTGTCGGCACCTGTGTCGGCACCTGTGTCGGCACCTGTGTCGGCACCTGTGTCGGCACCTGTGTCGGCACCTGTGTCGGCACCTGTGTCGGCACCTGTGTCGGCACCTGTGTCGGCACCTGTGTCGGCACCTATGTCGGCACCTCTGTCGGCACCTATGTCTGCTCAGCGTCTACGCCCATTATATCTGTCATTTAACTGAGATAGCAATAGTAGTAATAGTCGAACGGTTATGCGGCCCGTCCAGCCTATAATAAACACAATTCAGTGATTGGGCTGGAATAGCAATACTGGTTGCCTCTATTACAATTCCTCTCAGGTTAGTCTACAGCCACAACTCCCAGCAGCTAGCTCCACACCAGCAGAGACTTGACCAATAATGGGAAGGATTAAATTTGTACTCAATAATTGTGCGGTTTAATTACGTTTAGATCAATTAAAGACACATTTATTAAAGCAAATCACTTAAACTAATTAAAAACTATAATAGAATGGCGTATGGGGATTATATCTGTATAATTTTTAAGTATAATTATTTAAATCTTATACTGTAAAACAATTAATTTCCTTTAAAAGGCAGGTTGAAAATGGCGTTTTCACCGCAATCAACTTAATTAACTAATTAACTGCTATTATCTTAGCTTCTCGAAGGCCACACGGAAATTCTACTTGGAAAATTTCTAAACTTTTGCCAAACAACATGTGTACCAAGTTTGGATAGATTTCATCAAAGATTGGCCGAGTTATTAACGTTTAAAATTGAACACGACAGAACGACAGAACGACAGAACGACAGGTTGATTAATGGTACCACTACGCTAAGGCTCACTCACTTCGTGGCTCGCCCCACAGAAACATTCTGAGGTTCGAGAGTGGAAAGTGGTAGTTAAACACAGTCTGTGATGGAAGCCGTGGGATGTAAATCTGGTTATTAAATATCGGTTTTTCTGGTTACTGTTTTTCCAGGTATTTGACTTAAATGCCGGTCCTAATTGGTAGAGTTGTTGGTTGAAATTTTCGTTGCGATCAGATCGATGTTGTTTGTAGAGTTCTAGAACGTGTTGTATGAGGGTGTTGAGTAGAATGTCGTTGATGAAGGTTTGTTGGTTAGTTAGTTTAAGTGCAAGATTGGAGGAAGAGGATATATGCAAGCCGAGAAGTCGTTTGATGAAGGTGGTCTTTATTTTATCGAGGTCTTTAATTTGGGAAAGATTAACATATGGTTCGATTTCAGTTAATGCGTATGTGGCAATGGGATCGATTTTCATATTAAAGAATTTAATTCTAGTTTCTACAGATACCAGATGTAAGTTTTTCAAACAGCCGATGGCGGCGTAGGATTTTTCCTTTTTACATTTAACGCGTTTGGTGAATGTCAAAGTGGGTTTGTGTGTAACGCCTAAACTCGTAGTGGTCACTGATCTTTATTGGTTTTCCGTCATAATTAAATTTATCGCAAAGTGCTAGGAGGCCCCCGTTTAGGAATTTAACTATTTTTGTTTTGATAAGTTTACATCTAGAGAGTTATGTTTACACCAAATGTGAAGGTTGTCTAGTCCATGCTGGATATTTTTAGGGTTTGAAGAGTAGAAGGCCAGGTCGTCGGCGTAGAATATACTTTTTAGAAAGGCCAGACCATTACGTAAAGCATTAACTAGGTTACCAATGTAGATTATAAAGCATGTGGGACTCAGACAGTCTCCTTGTAAGAATCCAATAATCTGAGGTATAGTCTTAGAGAGACGGAGGCCATCGTACACCTGAACGTAGTTAACTTTTAATAAAGATTTTATAAGATTATACATTTTCCCTTTGACACCAAAATCATTATATAATTTGTAGAGGAATATTCTCCGACTGGTCGAGTCAAACGCTTTTCGGAAGTCCACAAAGACGACATAGGCCCTCCCATTGGAGTCGATTAAACATTTGATATCTGAGATCAGCTGTATGCAGATCAGATGTATGGAGTGTATCCGAATTGCTCAGGCGGAATGAGAAGTATAATTCCTTGTAAGAGGCGTTTATTTATTATGGAGGTAAAGATCTTGCGTATCACACTGAGTAATGCGATGCCACGGTAATTATCAGGGTTGGTAATGGGACCTTTCTCTTTGTACAAAATCTTGATTGTACTGTATATCCAGGCTTGTGGGATGGAACCCACATCTAAACATGGCATGGTAACTGGTCCCTGATTGGGAGTTCTTACATGTTCCATACGTTCTACGGCGTTCGATGTAATTCATGCTTTGTGAACTACTTGAGGCAAGAATATTCTTGCAGCCCCTCAGTGTGAGTGTTTATTCACTTCCTGACTTTGTCCCCAGAAAGACCATGAGGCTAGAGTGTCAGGGAATTACACAGCACAGTCAATTATCTCTCGTCCATTCTTGACTTTCTGACATCTGACTGATGATTAAATGCCGCACACCGTGTAATTTATATTGTTTATATTGTTATAATACTGCGATTTGTTACTACTACTACTAGGTCGAGCGAACTCGGACAGTGGAAATGAGATCCTTCCAGGCTTCCCGATTCTCCATAGTTGTCGCAATTTCGTTTCTCCCAAGTTCAGTATCCCTTTCAAGTTGATCTATATATGTTATGGCCGGTCGTCCACGACTACGCTTTCCATGAGTTGGTTGCCAGAAAAGTAGATCTGGTATGACCTCGTCTTTACTTCGCCAGCAGTGCCCACTGAATCTTAATCTGCGTTCACGGAGGGTGGTTGATACAGGTGGTATTGTACCATAAAGCTCGGCCTTTGTCATGTGTTGTCTCCAGCTGATGTTTAGGGCTGCCCTTAGTAGTCTTGTGTAGCAACCATCAATTCGTTGTTCAAGTGATTTAGTCAGTGTCCAGGTCTCACTCCCGTATAAAAATACACTTTCCACTGTGGCTCGAAAAAACTTAGTCTTCAGGTGCCTGGAGAGATCTGATTTCCAGATGGAATCCATTTTTGATAGATCTTCCTGAGTTGATTATTATCAATGGTTGTCAAGTTTCCATCAACATTAAAAAGCCATGAATTCGGTCTTGGTAGCATTTATATGCAATCCAACCTCCTTAGCAGCCCTCTCCACTTTATTTAGTAGAAACTGTGCATCTGCTAGCGTATTAGAGAGCAGGGCGATGTCATCCGCAAAGTCGGTGTCGGTGACTGTAGTTGCCGGATATCTACTACTTCTGCGTTCTTGAAGTGTGAATCCCAGATCTTCACAGTTTGTGGCCGTCCTCATTGCGTAATCCAGCACAATTACAAATAGTAATGGTGCTAATGTGTCACCTTGCAGTACGCCAGCCAGGATTTAGAAAAACTCAGTTTCACCATCTGGTGAGACTACCTGCGCTTCTGTGTCACAATATAACAATTCAATGCCAGCAACAATTACTTCTGGTATTCCATAAGCTCTTAGGATTTCAAGCATTTTACCTCTATGGATGGAGTCGAATGCCTTCTTGAAGTCCACAAAAGTCATGACTGCGGGGAGATTCTTTGACTTAAATCCTTCAATCAGTCTCCGTAGTGCAAGTATCTAAGCTATTGTTAATCTACTTGGTCGAAATCCGTTTTGGCTCTTACGCAGTAGTTTCTCTATGTGTGGCCTAATTTTATATAGAATCATTTTATTGTATATTTTGGCAGCTACCACAAGCAGACAGATCCCACGATAGTTTGTTGGTATGGCGCTAATCCTTCCTGGTATTCCAGTAATTGTCGGCGTGTGATTTATTTCTGTTGTAGAAAAGGTTTACGACTTTGGCTTTGGCGTTGCGGCACTCATTATCAATCAGCTCGGCTGCTGCGCTCCTGTACCCATTGAACACCCCTTTATAGCGAACCTTGGCTCGGCTAACTCGGCCCAGTCTGGCAGCTAGCTAGCTGCTTAGGACAGGGGGTTGGTCTGCGTCTGGGCCAGGTTATAGCCCAGGAAGTTCCACGATTTTCGTTGAGCCACTAACTCACCACCGAGGGGAAGGAAAGTCGGCACGTGAGAATTCTTATTCCTCGAGAAGACAGACCAATTAATTTTATTATTTTCTACCAACAATTTTATTTCATTAGCGCTTCTTTTAAATATTTCGAATAATATTTATATATCCTTTGAGCTGTTAGTCATCAGTAAAAAGTCGTCAGCGTAGGATATGGCCCCCAACCAGACAGATTTAATGTAACGACCGGCGTTAGATATCTCGAGGTTGTCCATGGTGTTTAGGTTAAACAGTATTGCCGACAGAAGTGAACCCTGTTTCACACCGCGTGTCACTAATATTCCTTCACAATCTATAAGACCGTCCAATTTCAGATAGACGGTACTTACCATAGTATTCTACTAAGTGCGGGTTAACAAACTCCAACATTTTCCGTCCCAATACGTCGTAGTCGACAGAGTCAAATGCCGCTTCGATATCCAACTGGCAGATGTACAATGTGGATCTCTGGGAGAGTTTATATTCCAGATATTCTAGAACTGTTGCTATGGCGATATCGTACCCAATCTTAACTCGATACGCAGTTTGATTATTATGCAGTTTAATATTTACCAGGAAGTCACTTAATATGATGCGTTCGAAAACTTTAGCCCAGATACTTATGGACGCTATGGGTCTATAGGAGCCGACGTTAAATAAGTGCCGTTGTTTACCTTTATACAGGCTAGTTATTACTGAATTACCAAAGAGCAACGGGACTTGTTTCCAATCCAGACATAAATTTATTACACAGGATAGCAGGTCCGGGTTCATAAACAGTATATGTTCTACAGTAAGGGATGCGAGGTCGGGGGACTTCCCAGTGGATAACGAGATGACAGCCCTCTTAGCCGCCAGAGGGGATATCTGTGGAAGGGTGCTCTCAGAACAGGCGTCCTGCAGTTCGACATTTAGCGTTTCGCTCAGCCAGCCGTCCCCACCAAACTTGGCGTTGTAGTGGGTACATAAATCCGATTCCATGGTTTGTGGGGCGCAGGTAGTGTTCTCACGGTTGGCGTTGTTCCAGAATTTATGAGGGTTAGAGGTCGCACCAGTGACCTAGTGGTCACCTAACACATTACCAGGTCACACGCACATTTATCATGTAATTAGGATCGAAATGTATAGGTTGTCCTGTGGTGTCACGTTTGGTTTGACAAACGCTGATACGTTTCTATGTCACATGACTATGTCATTGACCTCAGCCCTCGCCAGCCCATAGGTGCAATAGGATCGAAACGTAACTGTTTGGCCAACCTGTAGCTCCGACCAATCAGGGACGAGCTACAACCAATCAGCATTCAGAGCGTACCGACCGATCTAGATTTGCATAATGCCTGGCTATAAAAGGGCCTGTTTTTTCACTTGCCTCACCTTCTTGCATCTTCACCCTCTGCTTGCGAAAGCCCCTGACTTTTACAACAGTAAAAGTTTTTATATTTTTAGCGGCATTTTTATCTGTAAATAGAATTTATGTATTTCTGCAATTTATGTAATAATATCTCAACTCTGTACATTTATAACAACTGATTCTGATTAAATATTATATATTGTTATATATACAAATAGTTAATGTATATAAATAGCTCCGGCAGTTGACATAGATTTCTACTTGTTCTCATCTCAACTTCCCTTCCCATACACAGTCCACTTCATTAAACTCTTTTCGGGAGGTGTCGAATAGCCCTCTCACTTCAGTAAGACCCGACGGAACAGGTGCAGTCACCCTCCCTCTCACACCGCTTGCAAAGTACTTGGGAGGTTCAGGTCAAGAGGAAATACGAACGCGAAATCACTCAAAGATCCGCGTCTACTAACGTCTCCTTGAATGGCTTACTACCAATCTTACTAATAAAAAAATCACCGGAACGTGGGATTGAACACGGTACCTATAGATTCCAAGTCCAACGCTCAACCAACTTCGCCAATGCGCCGTATGAATCCTTATAAAACTAAAACCTAACTGGAAATTAACAACAACAACACCACCAATAACAATGGAGTGAATACTATAGGTCTCGCTTCGCGGGCCTAAAAAATACAAGGACAGACTCCAACCCACACCCAATGTGTATAAGGTGCGGGACACCATCCCCAAACCCAATGTGCAGTAGTTAAATTGAAATTTCCGCTTTTTCCGCTTACTAATAATTGATTATATTATATTCTGATATAAATTTGTTTGCTTTATCTTTGTCCTAAATCCTTATTTTGTACCCAGTTGAATAATATACTGAATCTCTCTACCCCACCCCACAGATAACTCTATGCTTTGTAAAGCCTGTGACGTCACTACTCAATAGAAGCTCTCCCATCCAATGAATCCAGCAATCAGCCTTTACCCGAAGAATGGATTGATATCTGAGAATAGGAAGAGGCCTCCCTGTTGCATGGCAACAAGCATACACTATATATGGAAATGTGAATTTGGCTGACGGTAGTTTCTGTCATTAATTATACTGTAGTGAGCCAAGTTACTCTTCATAATATTAATAAGAGTTTTGAGAACAAATTGCGCAGAAAAAAGCGCAGATATTTGACCTTCATGATAATTTTTCACAATATGAGGTGCATGTTGTAAGCTAGATCTGATTTTTAATAAACATTTATTTTATAAGTATATCACAGTACCTTGAATTGATGTAGGCCTATTAAAAACGTTTATTAATCTATATTTTAAGTTTATTAATCTATATTTTATGATATAATTTACTTAACTTGCTGCTGTCTGCCTGCACGATGGGTCTTATGGACAGACTAACCCGATTGTTAAAGTTAAAGAAACGGAAAGCGAATGTGATATGCGTTGGATTGGATAACAGTGGGAAGTCGACAATAATAAACAAACTGAAACCTGACAAAGCTCAGTACCAGGACGTAGTTCCCACGGTGGGGTTCGCGGTTGAAAAGTTTACGTCGGGCGGGTGAGTTGGTCAACTACGGTAATTATTTATGTCGCCCTTGGTTTAAAGGTCCCACTCAGACACTCAGACAAGGTCAAAGGTTCCAAAAGGTCAAATCATCGGTTCCATTTTCAAACCACATATACGCTATTTTTGCCTCAATGGAGATTGCTGCATTTCTTTATGTTGAAATGTACCCTGAATCCGATTAACACACTTAGAAGGTCGTACTCCCACGTGTAAGTGAGATGTTTATCGTTTCAAAACCATCTATAAGCCAGTTTTGCAAATGCTAAATTATTTTATTGGCAAAGGCTACTTACCGGACCCATTGCCATTTTGACCGGAACCATTGACCGTTTAAAGGAGCAGATTAGTAAAGGAGCAGGTTACAGAGGCGTGTTGGGGGAACCAAAACAAGAAACGAAAGTTTATACACATGTTACAAGATTATGGGTCCGGTCACAAAGTTGAGGTAATAAGGTTCCTGTCAATAATACACAAGTAAAATATAAATCAATATAAAGCTTCAATCCGGTAATAGAGTCTCCGGTCAATGGGTCCGGTCAGTGGCGACTTCCTATTTTTTTTTTAACAGCCTTATAAACACATTTTACTATTATAAATAGACTAGGGTAAGCCCGGGAAACATTGATATAAAATTGGAAACAACGAATCAGGAGCTAGAATTGTTGTTTATTATAATAGAGGGAGATTTGATTTATATTTTTACAATCTTAATATTCGAATTTGTCTAATTTGAAAGGGATTTAATGCTTTTTGAGTAATAATATAAAATGTAATACATTTTTTGAAACAACCTATTCCTATTCCCACCTAATATGTGACATAATTATTCAAATATGTTCAAACACTATTTTTATTTCAATTCACATGAAATTACCAAAACACGTTTAATTTCATTTCAAAACGAAATTAGAATGAATAACGGCGTATATGTGGTTTCAAAATGGAACCGGCGAAGTGTTGGGGTCATAAAGGTTCCACAGGGTCTTGAGTTGTTCAGGATCATAACTTCTAAAGGGCCAGCCTTCTTATCCAATACCGCGCCGGTACTGTGCGGCAGATTATCATATTATAAAGATGTGTGCTTTACAAACAAGGAACAGCGAAATGAAAATAAAGTAACACTTTCCGCTATTTTATTGTTGAACTCGTTGTTGTGGTACTACTGTATGTGTTTCGCGAATGTCCCATGAACTTATTATAATTTAAGACGGGGGGGGGGGGGGGGGGCTGAACCTAAATCTCGCCTTCATGTTAAATTACCAATCAAGGTAAAGGAGAAGGTTACAAGGACACGTTATTCTAACCAAAACAATAAACTAGAGTCAATATAACAGGCTACGGTTTTATTTTTGAGAGTAATCAGCTGTTAGCGAAAGACCCCCTAATGTATAATTTAGCCCTCGGGTTGTCTAACTGTGTATTTCATATTTTGGTTTGTTTCCAGACTGACTTTCACCGCGTTCGATATGTCCGGCTCCAGTCGCTACCGCAACCTGTGGGAGGCCTACTACGGCGACGTGAACGCGATCATATACGTGGTGGACAGCAGCGACGATCTCCGCGTCTGCGTCGCCAAGGACGAGTTGTGGCAGCTGGTCACGCATCCGTCGTTACGCGGTCGACCGGTACCGATTCTATTCTACGCCAATAAGATGGACCTCCGGAACTCGATGACCTCGGTGCGGGTCTCCATCGAACTCGCCTTGGAGACACTGCGGGACCGGCCCTGGCACATCTGCGCGAGCAACGGACTCACGGGGGAGGGTCTGTCAGAGGGAGTCGATTGGTTGACCTCCCAGCTGAAACTCGCCTCCAAAACCAGATAGTCCGCGGGTATCCCATCTCCACGCCCCCCTCCCACCCCCAGTTGCTGCGGTGCAGTTTGAGTCAATGTACCACGATACATCCAATGTCACGCGGTACATTAACTTTACTGTACTGTGTGAGTGTACCACGGTACAGGTAATGCATCGAGGTATTAATAGTTCATGTACCCCAGTAAATTGTTGTGCCATCGGACTTCATACTCTATTTATATTTTCATAGTAAATATTATTATATGGACTCAGAGTTAATGGTGACGAATTTATTTCGTATAACAACATTTGGACCAAACAACCACACCCATCAGCTCAAACTAACTTTACTGTATACTTTATTTTTTTCTCTTATTTTTTTCTATCATATTGCATGAGTGCAGTTTATTTGATAAATAATAATTACATAAGTTAAGCTATGTGAATAAATTATATTACTTTACTGTTTATGGTTAAGTTAAGCAACACGGTATAAAAACAGTATCGTAAGTAGGATAAAGGCGGGGTAGCTCAGTTGGTTGAGCGCTTAGCCTGCAATCTATTGGTTGTAGGTTCAGCCCCGCCAGGGTCCACTCGGCCTTTCATCCACTGGGGTCGATGAAATGAGGATCAGTTTAATTACTGGGAGCAAAACTTTGGATAGGAGTAGCGCCCTCCCCTACCTTCGGGTAACAGATAGGATTAGCGCCCACCCCAACCTTCGGGTAGCAGATAGGAGTAGCGCCCTCCCCTACCTTCGGGTAACAGATAGGATTAGCGCCCACCCCAACCTTCGGGTAGCAGATAGGACTAGCGCCCACCCCTACCTTCGGGTAACAGATAGGATTAGCGCCCACCCCAACCTTCGGGTAGCAGATAGGAGTAGCGCCCAGCCCTACCCTCGGGTAGCAGATAGGAGTAGCGCCCACCCCTACCTTCGGGTAACAGATAGGAGTAGCGCCCACCCCTACCTTCGAGTAGCAGATAGGAGTAGCGCCCACCCCAACCCTCGGGTAGCAGATAGGAGTAGCGCCCACCCCTACCTTAGGGTAACAGATAGGAGTAGCGTCCACCCCTACCTTCGGTTAGCAGATAGGAGTAGCGCCCTCCCCTACCTTCGGGTAACAGATAGGAGTAGCGCCCACCCCTACCTTCGAGTAGAAGATAGGAGTACAGCCCACCCCTACCCTCGGGTAGCAGATAGGAGTAGAGCCCACCCCTACCCTCGGGTAGCAGATAGGAGTAGCGCCCACCCCTACCTTAGGGTAACAGATAGGAGTAGCGTCCACCCCTACCTTAGGGTAACAGATAGGAGTAGCGTCCACCCCTACCTTAGGGTAGCAGATAGGAGTAGCGGCCACCCCTACCTTCGGGTAGCAGATAGGAGTAGCGCCCACCCCTACCTTCGGGTAGCAGATAGGAGTAGCTCCCACCCCTACCTTAGGGTAGCAGATAGGAGTAGTGCCCACCCCTACCTTCGGGTAGCAGATAGGAGTAGCGCCCACCCCTACCTTCGGGTAGCAGATAGGAGTAGCTCCCACCCCTACCTTCGGGTAGCAGATAGGAGTAGCGCCCACCCCTACCCTCGGGTAGCAGATATGAGTAGCTCCCACCCCTACCTTCGGGTAGCAGATAGGAGTAGCGCCCACCCCTACCTTCGGGTAGCAGATAGGAGTAGCTCCCACCCCTACCTTCGGGTAGCAGATAGGAGTAGCGCCCACCCCTACCCTCGGGTAGCAGATATGAGTAGCTCCCACCCCTACCTTCGGGTAGCAGATAGGAGTAGCGCCCACCCCTACCTTCGGGTAGCAGATAGGAGTAGCTCCCACCCCTACCTTCGGGTAGCAGATAGGAGTAGCGCCCACCCCTACCTTCGGGTAGCAGATAGGAGTAGCTCCCACCCCTACCTTCGGGTAGCAGATAGGAGTAGCGCCCACCCCTACCCTCGGGTAGCAGATATGAGTAGCTCCCACCCCTACCTTCGGGTAGCAGATAGGAGTAGCGCCCACCCCTACCCTCGGGTAGCAGATATGAGTAGCGCCCACCCCTACCTTCGGGTAGCAGATAGGAGTAGCGCCCACCCCTACCCTCGGGTAGCAGATAGCAGTAGCGCCCACCCCTACCCTCGGGTAGCAGATATGAGTAGCGCCCACCCCTACCTTCGGGTAGCAGATAGGAGTAGCGCCCACCCCTACCCTCGGGTAGCAGATAGCAGTAGCGCCCACCCCTACCTTCGGGTAGCAGATAGGAGTAGCGCCCACCCCTACCCTCGGGTAGCAGATAGCAGTAGCGCCCACCCCTACCCTCGGGTAGCAGATATGAGTAGCGCCCACCCCTACCTTCGGGTAGCAGATAGGAGTAGCTCCCACCCCTACCTTCGGGTAGCAGATAGGAGTAGCGCCCACCCCTACCCTCGGGTAGCAGATATGAGTAGCGCCCACCCCTACCTTCGGGTAGCAGATAGGAGTAGCGCCCACCCCTACCCTCGGGTAGCAGATAGCAGTAGCGCCCACCCCTACCTTCGGGTAGCAGATAGGAGTAGCGCCCACCCCTACCTTCGGGTAGCAGATAGCAGTAGCGCCCACCCCTACCTTCGGGTAGCAGATAGGAGTAGCGCCCACCCCTACCCTCGGGTAGCAGATAGCAGTAGCGCCCACCCCTACCTTAGGGTAGCAGATAGGAGTAGCGCCAACCCCTACCCTCGGGTAGCAGATATGAGTAGCGCCCACCCCTACCTTCGGGTAGCAGATAGGAGTAGCGCCCAACCCTACCTTCGGGTAGCAGATAGGAGTAGCGCCCACCTCTACCCTCGGGTAGCAGATAGGAGTAGCGCCCACCCCTACCCTCGGGTAGCAGATAGGAGTAGCGCCCACCCCTACCCTCGGGTAGCAGATAGGAGAAGCGCCCACCCCTACCCTCGGGTAGCAGATAGGAGTAGCGCCCAGCTCTACCCTCGGGTAGCAGATATGAGTAGCGCCCACCCCTACCTTCGGGTAGCAGATAGGAGTAGCGCCCAACCCTACCCTCGGGTAGCAGATAGGTGTAGCGCCCACCCCTACCCTCGGGTAGCAGATAGGAGTAGAGCCCACCCCTACCTTCGGGTAGCAGATAGGAGTAGCGCCCAACCCTACCTTCGGGTAGCAGATAGGAGTAGTTATCTTTGTTGACTTCTTCAAGGCCTTTGATTCAGTCTCTCGGTCACGTATGTTCAGCATACTTTCATTATATGGGATTCCTGATGAAATTATTGCAGCAATCAGATCAGTATACGATGGTTCGACAGCATTTGTGTCTACTGTTGACGGTGACACAGAACCATTTGAAGTGTTATGGGGCGTCCTCCAAGGAGACACACTTGCACCATTCTTGTTCATTATTGTGGTTGACTATGTTCTACGCATGTCCTTAGATCATCATAATGATGATGGGGTGATGATAACTCCACCTACTGGCTCCAGAAGTCGAGGAAATCCTGCCAAGTACCTAACTGATCTAGACTTTGCTGATGACTTAGGAGTACTCTCAGAATCATTAGAGGGAGCCCAACGGCTCCTCAGCTCATTATAACATGCTGCTTCTAGTGTTGGTCTTTTTATTAACTCCAGAAAGACCAAAATTCTGACAGTTAACTTTGAAAGTCCTCAGCAAGTCTCTGATCGGATGAGCATAAGCTCAAAGGATGGTATGCTTGAGCATGTGGACGACTTCTGTTACCTGGATCATGGATCCGGAAGTCAGGTGAGGACCTTCGAATACGTAAGGGAAAGGCATGGGCAGCCTTGAATAGGCTTTCCAGGATTTGGAAGTCACCTAGAATTAATCGGAAACTTAAGGTCCGATTATTTAGAGCAGCAGTAGTTCCAGTACTCCTCTACGGGAGTCCATGCTGGGCTCTAACTGCTGAGGACACCAAATCTCTGGATGGCACATTCACAAGAATGCTACGCCGGGTTCATTGTGTCAAGTACAATGCACACATCTCCAACCAGACACTATATAACATTGGAGGTGTCTCATTGTTTCCCCAAGCTTGACACTAGAACAAAATCGCCTCCGCTTTGCAGGACATTGCTTTCGCCGTGAGGACCAGCCAGTGCATAATCTTGTACTTTGGCAGCCTCATGGAGTGAATAAGCATGGTGGACAGCCCATGACTTTCTTGAGACGCATCTTAAAGGACACTGGATTTAAAGATGCGGATGATCTAGCAAATGTCATGGGTGATAGGGAGTTTTGGCGGTGCAATTTTGTTGACAAGCCGGCACAGCATTCTTAAAAATGCAGCTGCAATGCAGCATGCCGATCCTAGTGATGATGATGATCGGCTTGCACTAGGGTGCAGTGCCGGCGGCCCCAGAAACATAGCGCCCCCAGATCTTGCGGTCAGCCATACAATTTCCTAATTCATTCCTGTTCTCAAGTCCTGTGTCCTTGAGCAGGCGTTTGAGGAAAGTCATTGGCTGTCCACCACGTCTATTCTCGCCAGCAGGCTGCCACAGCACAAGGTTGTGTACAGGTTGATCCTGCCGGCGGAAACAGTGCCCAGCAAGCATTAGACGGCGTTTCTGCAGGGTGATGCTAGGTCTTGGCAATGAGATGTTACCATATTTATATAACACCTCATTGCTTATGTGTGCATCATATGCTATGTTGTGCACCCGGCGAAGCATCCTGGTGTATGTGCCATCCAAGGACCTGGTGTCTTCAGCAGTTAGAGCCCAGCATTGGCTGCCATAGAGCAGCACAGGCTCCACTGCTGCACGGAAAAGGCGTACCTTTAAAGAGCATGAGATGTCAGAGCTCTTCCAGATCCTGGATAGCTTGTGGATGGCGGACCAGGCTTTCCCTTTGCGAATTCGGAGATCTTCAACAGACCTCCGAACCCATGATCCAATGTAGCAGAAGTCGTTCACATGACTTACCAGTCCATCCGGCGATTGAATGTTATCCCGATCAATTTTCTGCTGATCTGAATCCATGTTTACTGTCAGAATTTTGGTCTTTGTGCTATTCACAAAGAGGCCAACACTAGATGCAGCCTCCTCTAAGCTAGATAGCAGCTTCTGTGCTCCTTCTAATGTCTCTGACAGTAAACCAAGGTCATCAGCAAAGTCAAGGTCGGTTAGATGTTCTGCTGGGGAACCACGTCTACGGCTACCTGATGGTGGAGATATTTCAACCCCATCAGCTTCATGAAGATCGAGTGATGTCCGCAGCACATAGTCCACCACAATAATGAAGAGGAACGGGGCTAATGTGTCTCCTTGAAGGACACCCCAGAGAACCTCAAATGGGTCTGTGTCTCCATCAGTAGTGGATACAAAGGTCGTGGAACCGTCATATACTGATCTGATTGCAGTAATGATCTCATTGGGGATCCCATATGCCTGAAGAATTTGGAACATGCGTGGGCGTGACACGGAATCGAAGGCCTTGAAGAAATCCACAAATATGACAGCCAAATGTCTGTCTTTCTTTGTAGAAACCTCTTCAATAATCCTTCTAAGTGCCAGAATGGGTTCAAAGGTACCTCTACCTTTTCGAAACCCATTTTGATTCCCACGCAAGAGTCTTTCTACAGGATCCCTAATCCGATTCAGCATTATTCTGTTGAATAATTTAGCTGCAATTGAGATTAGACTAATTCCACGATATGAACCAAAATAGGAGAGGTTGCCCTTCTTTGGAACGGGTGTTAGCCGATTAGTCTTCAGTTCTTGTGGTGCAATCTTAGTGCGGTACATTTCTGCTAGGATGGGGTGGGCTAGTTGAAGGCATTCTCTGATCTTAAAGACCTCGGGAGGCACATCATCAACACCAGATGCCCTATTGGTTTTAATGTCATTCGAAGCAGTTAAGACCTCTTCGAATGTTATGTCACCAATTGGGATGTCTGAGAGTATTGTGTGCGACACAGGCTTTACAGTGAAATCGTCAGTCAGTTCTCGATCATTATTTAGCAATTTCTCGAAATGAGACTTCCAGCCTGCCAAGCGGTCGGCTGGAGAATCAGCCTTCACCTTGGCAGTTGGTCGGCTTTTTCTTCCAGAGAGCAGGTTGATTGCTTGCCAGGCTTCAGCAGATTTCCTGCTTTCGTCAGCAGCATTGATTGAACCTGCTCGCTGATAAGCTTTGCTTTATTAATCGAGTATTGCTTGTTTAGAGATTTCACTGAAGCTTTCACTGCATTTTTTGCAGAAGTTGTACGTCGGCTACGATACTCTGTTTGGGCTTTGTTCAATTATTATACTCGCGCACATAAGCGCAAACCAGGCTAGCTGGCATTTATTAGTAAAATTGTGACGATTATACAATTATGCCGATTACACTATTATAAAATCATAGTAAACGAACAGGATCAACATCACTACTAAATTATTAAATAAAATATAAGTCAATAGTTGGCTAAAAATAAAGCTTAAAAATGGCACCAGTGATTATACAATCAATGTTGGGTAGGGTTAGTATAGCATAGGGACGACACGTTATAATTAACATTAATCAAATAGATATCGTTATATATAAGTATGTATACGGTTCGAATTAACCCCAATTAAGAGTATGCAATAAAGGAACAAACTTAAAATCCGTAAAATTGTAGTATTCTATTATGTTTAGTTTTAAAAGTTACTCCGTGCAGATCGTAGCAATTCTTTACAAAATTAGCACAGATTATGTCGTCAAGCGAGCTATTGCCAGTTTGAAGTCCTGTCAAAAGTGCACGTTTGTCATATTCACATGTTAGTATAGACCACATGGAAGGGATTTGGTGAGTTTCCTTTGCTCGTCTGTAGGTGCTCATGAGGCCCCTGTATAACGTGCGGGATATCGCATTATCCAAAGCAATGTACCGGAAGCTAGTTTGTAAGGTGAATATAGGGCATCTAAGTATTTGCAATAATGTTGACACGGCGCCACGATAGGCCATGGTGCTGAGAGGCAAAATATTCAGGAGTTCGTATAATGTGTCGTTGTTTATATATACTCCAACATGCAGAAGTCGGCGTAGAGCCTGTCTATATGCTGAATCGATACGAGATATGTCATTCTTGCTCAGGTTACCAATCGTATACTTCAGCTTGTATGTCAAGCTTGGGATTACAAGTGACTTCCAGAGATATGATAATGTTTCGGTATCTAACCATTGCGATGTCCACCCTTTCTGTTGAAAAATTCCTCCCATTTTCCATATATGCTGAGTGCACTCTGCGGCAGCGTGTGCGCTAGTTTTGTTGGAAGAAAGAGTGTAGCCCAGGAACTCGATTGTCTGACTTTCCGGTATTAGCTGCCCATTAATATTGAGGAAACACGGTATGTAAGTGTTGTTGTTAGCTTCGCTGTACATCCAGTGACATTTAGACGGCTCGAACATTAGTTGTAACTTATCGAGCCCCATGTTCAGTATATTTGACATGAGTTCTATTTCCTGTATTGTAGTGGCTAAAAGAAAAACATCATCAGCATACATTATGCAGCCGAACCAGATATCGTTGATCATGCACCCCAGTCCGGATTCAGTTAACGACTGCATGACGCTGATGGTGTAAAGATTAAATAAGCATGGTGACAGTAATGATCCTTGCATGATCCCTCTAGGCATATTTATGCCAACCACATCTATCAGATTTCCAAACTTGAGGTACACCATGGCGATGCTGTAGTAATGAACCAGTAGACGGCAAATGAATGGGTTTATAATTCCTGATAACTTCTCGAAGAGAACTGCGTGGTCAACTTCGTCAAAAGCGGATTTGATATCAAGTTGGCACATATACAGACCTGATCCTAGTTCACTAAAGTGTTGTATACATTCCAGTATCAAACCGATGGCAGCCTCGCATCCCACATGTTCTTTATATGCTAACTGATAGTCGTTTCTTGGAAGGATATTCTCAAGGAAGCCCTTGTATATTATACGCTCGAGTACCTTTGCTAATAGGCATATGCTGGCAATCGGTCTATAAGAGTTAGTTCTCATGGGATCCTTCCTCTTCCCTTTGAATAGACTTGTTATGATAGTTGCTCCAAAAACATCGGGCACCATGCCAATACGTATACTTGCATTGTACATATTTGCTAACAGGTGACACATAGTCTCGGGGTTGGCGGATAAAAGGTGCTCCACTGTTATAGAATTGAGGTCCGGCGACTTCCCTACCGATAACGATAGAATAGATTTCCTTATAGTTTCTTCAGATATGGTAGGCATAGTAGTATTCTTGCATTCTCTGTCCAAATTATCGGTGATATTGGTAGTACTAGTAACGTTTCTTGTGATTCTGTCCCTATATGACTGACGTATTTGTTCCTGAATCTGAGTTGGTGGTGTACTTGAAGTTCCCTTGTTAGAAAATTTACGCCAGAAACCCTTTGGGTTGCACTTCAGCTTGTGAGTTACTTCACCGACCGATCTTGCAACGTGTGTCTTCATAAGTGCATTTTTTAGTTGTCGTACTCCGCGTTTGGACTGTTTGAAGGCGATCCCCACCTCATCGTTAGGATCTTTCCCATTATTGACCCATAGGTTGTACAGGCTGCGGGTGGTTCGGCATCGCTCCGAAAGAGTAGCTGAGCGTATTCTATAATTTTTGGTTGTCCTTTTCTTTTTTATTACATTAATAGATTCAAGTGCTGATTTGTGTAACGCAGAGTTAATGTTGTTGGCAAGAGTATTGAGGTCGTCTATGGTGTCGATAGCGAGTAATGCCATCCCCTCAAGGTGATTATCTAAGGTTCGATAGTACTGGTCTTTCTGTTTTTTGGATGCGCTTCTCCAGTTAAATCGTATAGGCGTCTGTTTTGTAGCAGTTTGTTCCACCAACCCTTCCTTTGCAACGTCACAGTTGATTGAAATCACGATTGGTAGATGATCAGAAAAATTTTCTGCTTCGTCATGTTCTATGATGTATCCCCCTATGACTTTAAATGGACCATTGATAGGCATCACAATGTAGTCGATATAACTCCGATGACCACCCCCAATATAAGTATATGCTGGTCCTGCCACGTTGTCAAGTGTGTCTATAGCTGTAAGATTGTGGTTGAGTAGGAAGTTGTTCAGAATGAGACCGCGGTCTGTTGCATTGGGTCTGTGAAATCGTGGTCCTTGTTCAGACCCTAAGTCCGCGTTAGCATCCATCATAATGATAGGGATTGCCACTGGGTACATGGCGATTAAAGCAGTAAGGCGACCAAGATGCTCATTATAGCTTTGAATGTTTTTGTTAGAGTCTGGAGCATAGCCTGAAAGTAGAAGAACGCGAACATTGCCAGTGTCACCAATTATTCCAACAATGTCGTCCCCAGAAGCGACTTTGGCCCAGTTACATACTTTACCTCTGCGGAATGCCAAGGCTACCCCTCCAGCGCCTCTAACCCTATTAGGGTTATTCATTAAATCGCTGGTGGAGTAGACGAGCTCGAAGTTTTCATTGAATGATTTCTTAGCTACATGATCAAGCTCTATAGCATCCATCCAGTGCTCCTGAATTCCAATGACATCGCATACTTCAAGCAGTTTGTCTATCTGATCGATGCTACTCGAGTACCCGTGGCAGTTAAAGGATCCTAATGTAAGTCTTACTTTAGAAGATTTATAATCCGTGTTGCTAGTACCAGTGTTCTTATTCGCTGCAGAGTCCACCTTTGGAGATGGAATGTCCTTTGGAGATGTCTTGGCTTGATGTTCTGTGAGGGTGGGGCCAGTGCAGTTTTCTGTATATTTGGTTATTTTGGTATTTGCGACTGGCATATCCTTGAATCCATTGTTAAAAATGAGACCTGTTAAGTGGATTCCTCGTCAGATAGTAATCCTGTGCGATTTGGTAGTGTTTCATGTAATCTCGCTTGTGTTGTCTTGTGTCTGCTTTGGAGTTTTCCTGCCTGTTAAGATCATGCGTGATTGCACTGTAGCATCTCAAGTCACTTGGTGCTCTGTAGTTATGTTTTCTTGATTTCTCATGAAAACTACGGGAGTGATCATCTATAGAAGATTCTTTGGAGGCATCTGGGGAGCTATGCTGTTCCTTATGGTTTAGTGCAGAACTGTTGTCAGATTGCTTTCTTGAACGTCGTCCTTGCCAGTCATTAGTTGCATGTCTATCTGGGTTTGTGACCCATTCTTTACATACAATCCCAGAAGGCCAGAATGCATTGTGCATAAGAGTATCTTTAAGGTTAGCGTCAGTAGTAAGGCGAACGCTTTTCCCATCTCCATGTAGGCGAGTTTTGATTCGATGCACAGCAATTTTCCTTTCGATAAGGAAGTTTACTACATCATCCTCGGTGTTGTTCTTATTAATGCCAGAAATAAAGAGTTGTACTCTGAGGCGTGATTCGGCGCACATCAATGGAACTCCACATCTTTCAGAATTGATTAAGTTGTCCTCTCCCTTGCAATTATTTCCCGAGTTCACTGCAATTCTTTTGGTAATCCTCTTTGGTTGATGTCGAACGACATGCTGTTGCTGCTTATCTTTACGGACAGTAGTGTCTCTGCTGGTAGTGTCTGACGTTGTGTTATCGGTATCGAAATTACTTAGTAGGTGATAAGGGTTGGGGCCAATGATTGTACCGCCCATGTCCCTTTGCCGTGGCGGTTGTTTTGCTACATGTTTGTTCCTCGGCATACTGAATGAAGTACTATAATCCTTCGATTGCTGGCTACTGCGCTCATCCTGGAATTTTACTTCATGTAAAGTTGATTCGGGTGAAGAAAAAGTTCCTGGTAAGTCGTCATCATCATTAATTGAGTCTATTATCAGCCAGTCGGATTCCGTATCATTACTTGGGGTCAGGGTGCATTGCGTGCCTATGGCAGAGTTGCCCTGTTTCCTGGTTAAAATGATGTTCCGAAACTTTTCCTCCAGTACAATCCGGGAGTTACGCTCATGGTTTAAATTGGTTCTATTGTCTTATTTTGCTCTTTTAGTTTGTCGTTATTGGTTTCGAGTAGGCAGATGCGTGATTGTAGGGATGCGATAGCAGTTATGAAGTCATTTCTCAGAAGCCGTATGTTGTCCTGTTCATTTTTGTCCAGTTTGATATTATCTGTTGTATACATCCTCTTGCGGCATTGGTTTGAAAGGACCTTTTCTGGAATAGCTAAGAGCATCTCATATACATCAGTGGCTAACTCCCTATGAGAGTTCCGTGGATAGAGCTGTAGTGACAGCTGCTGTAGAGGTGACATAAATGGTTTTAAGTCCTCGAATAACTTATTCCTATGCTTTGATAAGTCCCCATTTGCAGTATTAGCTATTAGATTGATTGCTTTCTTTCGGGGGTGCTGTATAAGTCCAAATAAATTGAGGCATTGTGAGGATTTCTGTTCCTGTATGTTATGGTGCTTGGTGGTGATGGTACCTGCTAATGTCGGGTCCGTGATGGTTGGTGCATTTAAGTCTGGTAAGTGAACAGGATCCAGGGTTTCTGGATCTCGTAGTTTATGGTCCACGAGGCACTGTAGTAACCATTGTCGCAGGTTAGCATTTTGTATCTCACCTGATAGACTGTTTCCGGTGGATACCATAGTCGCATATAGGCATGCAAATATGCCGCAATCTTTGCTTAGAGGTTTTTGAAGGGGGTAATTGTTGATGTGGGAGACGGCAGTCCATGAACTTTTGGCCCTCCAGAAACATATTCGATTGAGTTTAGCAGTTTACAGATTCTCCGAGTCACAGTTGATGGTCGAGTCATCGCATTGATGCTGCATAAAGTATATACACTATGGTCGCTGAGATTAGCGATATGCAGAACGAAGTGGTCATTGAAGCAGTCAGGAAAGAGGCACAGTGATGTAGATCTTATGTTACAGGTAGATGTGATATATTTCAAGGCACTTGCATAGTCGAACCTTTCTTGATGCAACTTGCTACAAAGACTTGAGTCGATACAACCTATTCTATCATCTCCCATTGAGTTATTTAAAATAGATAAAAAAGAATCCACAATGACAGTTGAAAGTTTGCATCCTGGTTGTAGGTAGTCCCAGTCTGGGTCTGATGGCTTAATAATCACTTTGCTATTTATTACTGGTGTTTTGAGGATGGCATCCCTAATTCGCACATCATCATGCTCTAAGTCTGTGTCAGGATAAAATTTGTTTACTTCTCCTTGGGAATATTTGTGTTCTCCCATGTACACCACATCCTTGTTACGGTTAATGTTTGACATTACCATATGATTAGAGTTTTCTGTCGATGTAATGATGGTGGTTGGATGGTCTGGAGTTATTCCACCCTTCTTATGTGTAATTGGTTTGAAGAAATCAGAAATTTTACTTATTTTTGCTTTAGACATTAGTGCTTGTGAGTCTGTGACAGTTGAGGGTAGATTGAGGTCTGTCACCTGAAGCAATGCATTGTCAGAAATGTCTATCAACTCTGGAGTGGACATGCCGGATGGGCCGCTAGTTGGTTGGAGATGCCCCCCATATGATTGGTCTGTCCTGCAAGCCCCTGATTGAGTGACTGCTCGATCAGTACATGGCATGTGGTCCAAAAGCTTGGAATTCGAAACAGAAATTGGAATATCCCTGACTGTAACGTCCCTGGGCCTCCATATGCCATCACTATGAAGATCTTCGACCATGACACCAGTGAAGTGGGCGTGGTGGTTTGTTGAGGGATGCTCTGTGATGTTCAATTGGGGCAATGGTGGTGAGAGTTCCTGGTGTGAAGGTGTGGGGTATGTCAGGGGTGTCGGGTTTGTCTGGGGTAATTGTGTGCTGGTATGTGATGTTTGTATAAGATGTGTGGGACTGTAAATGTTACCTATTATAGATGAGTAACTAACTAACCCATTGTTTCTGTCAAGTTTAGGCCGGAGTTGGTAGTTATGAGAATACCCGATCTCTGAGCTTCTCCAGGCTGGGTCATGGGCTGTATGGATACCCGGGCCTACCCATCCCGGGAGCTGTGGAAAGGTTGGGGTTGGCGTTATGTCGATAACGTCCGCCTGTGGTTGCCACATCCCCATCGATGCATTGGCCCTGTTACGGATCATCCTTGGGTTGGCCGGTTCGTTGGGGATCATCTTCAGGTCGGCAGGTTCGTCCCGGATCATCTTCGGGTCGGCAGGTTTGTACCTGATCATCCTCGGGTTGGCGGGTTCGTCCCGGATCATCCTAGGGTCAGCGGGTTCGTCGGGGATCAACTTCGGGTCGGCAGGTTCGTCCCAAATCATCCTCGGTTCAGGAGGTTCGTCCCGGATCATCCTCGGGATGGCGGGTTCATCCCGGATCATCCTCGGATTGGAAGGTTCATCCTGGATCATCCTTGGGACGGCGGGTTCATCCCGGATCGTCCTCGGATTGGAAGGTTCGTCCCGGATCATCCTCGGGCCGGCGGGTTCGTCCCGGATCATCCTCGGGTCGGCAGGTTCGTTCCGGATCATCGTCGGGTCGGGGGGTTCATCCCGGATCATCCTCGGGTTGGCAGGTTCGTTCCGGATCGTTGTTGGGTCGGCGGGTTCGTCCCGGATCATCGTCGGGTCGGCAAGTACTTCCCGGATCATCGTCGAGTGGGCGGGTTCGTCCCGGATCATCGTCGGGTCGGGGGGTTCGTCCCGGATCATCCTCGGGTTGGCAAGCTCGTCCCGGATCATCCTTGGGTCGGCAAGTTCGTCCCGGATCATCCTCGGGTCGGCAAGTTCGTCCCGGATCATCCTCGGTTCAGAAGGTTTGTCCCGGATATTCGTCGGGTCGACAGGTTCGTCCCAGATCATCGTCGGGTCGGGGGGTTCGTCCCGGATCATCCTCGGGTTGGCAAGTTCGTCCCGGATCATCCTCAGTTCAGAAGGTTTGTCCCGGATCATCGTCGGGTCGACAGGCTCGTCCCGGATCAACGTCGGGTCGGCAAGTACATCCCGGATAATCCTCGGTTCAGAAGGTTTGTCCCGGATCATCATCTGGTCGACAGGTTCGTCCCGGATCATCGTCAGGTCGGGGGGTTCGTCCCGGATCATCCTCGGGTTGGCAAGTTCGTCCCGGATCATCCTCGGTTCAGAAGGTTTGTCCCGGATCATCGTCGGGTCGACAGACTCATCCCGGATAATCGTCGGGTCGGAAAGTTCGTCCCGGATCATCCTCGGTTCAGAAGGTTTGTCCCGGATCATCGTCGGGTGGACAGGCTCATCCCGGATCATCGTCGGGTTGGCAAGTTCGTCCCGGATCATCGTCGGGTCGGGGGGTTCGTCCCAGACCATCCTCGGGTCTGCCAGTTCGTCCCGGATTGCTAAACTCCTCTCAGTGTGCCTTGAGACACTGCGCATTACGCGCTCAGCACGGATTAGTAGTTCGCTGCGACTTCCCATTGTGGAGACGTGGTGTGCGGCCAACATCTTTTTAAGACGCACCGTTGTCAGCTTCCTAACGTTCTCCATGATAAACCATGCGAGTATGGTACGGTGCCGGTAGGCCTAAGGTACCCGGTAGTTACTGTACTGTTGGGAATCACCGGCCCTGGTGTCTTCACCATATATCTGGGTGTAGACGGCTCTGTTCTACACCCCCAGGGTCAGCTACCAACCACAATCCAGCAGTGGGTAGGTAACGGTATTATCAAAACACAGTCAGACAGTGCTGAATTTCAGTTGTTTGGTTTCAGAGTTTAGTATGCTGTAGGCCTACTGCTCTTGGCAGCAGATTCAGAGTTTGTATGCCCCTCGCAGGTCTAGAATGCGCTGGTCTGCCCAGTGGCTTTAGAGGAACAGTTTTCTTTGCAGCTGACTTTACTGCTGCAGCAAACTGGGTATATTTCTCACAGTGGTTCATTTCTTCATTTATGAGACTAGAATATCTATTTGTAACCTCAATTGTAAAGTTATCCTTTATAATGGGGTTTTTATCCAAGGTAGACCAGTCATGATGTGGGGTGGACTTTTTAAGACCCTTGTTTGCACGAAGGCTTAATTTGGTCTTTCCCATAACCAATCGATGGTCAGTCTGAAATGTCCGCACTGTGAGAGAAGAGCAGTCAATTATTGATCCTCTGTATTTCTTACGGAAGATGAGGTGGTCTATCTGGGACTTATGACCACTGGGTCCCACATGGGTGTACAGCTTTCCAGGTCGTTTTTGGAAATTTGTAATGGCCGAAAACAGCTCATTTGCCAGAAGAAAATCTTGCAAATGACCTGAATTTCGGTTTACAGTGTCACTATAAACCCACGGGTTAGAAGAGGATCTTGGTAAGCTGGCATTGAAGTCGCCAAGGATAGTGAGAAAGGCATGCTTGTCTATACAGTCAGTAGCTGCTTGCAGCTGGTTATAGAATGTGTCTACATCAGCTATATCAGCAGTACTAGTTGGAGAATAGCATACCATAATCACAACCTTGGGGAACTTTTTTGCCATCTTACCAGCGCAAGTGAAGTGGTAGCAAATTATACGGGGGGAAATGGATTCTACCTTGTCAAGTGCTGCAAAAGCAGTTGGATTTAAAAGCAGACCCACTCCCCCGTTTCCCTGATCATCCGCTGAGGAATGAACAAGCTGCCAACCACCACCCATATCCTGGTATCTTACCTCTTCAGAGCACCTCATGCGGTGTTCCTGAATACCGACTGCAGTCAGGTTCAGCTTATCTGCAAGAGCAGTAAGTTCCCCTTGTTGCAGTGGTGGGTTGAGAGTCCTGGGATTTATTGAGGCAAGCATGGTAACTTGTCTCATGTTCACCAGGGGGTTTTTGGGCCTAGATGGTACATGAGCCCAGTGGGAAGAGTCTGCATTGGAAACCCCAGACTGAATTTCGCCATTTGGCCTCCCTCCAATAGGGTTTGGGCCAAGTGGGTCATTATCAGGGAGGGGTAAAGCAATGCCGGCTCCTCCCTCTCCTAGGGGTTGGGATACAGACTGCCTGTCAGGAGAAGACTGGCGCCTGTGGGGCCTTGTAAGTCCGGGTTCTCCACTGGCCCCAGATGGGCGGACCTCCGCGTTACTGGAACTATCCATTGTGGTTAGAAAGGGGGGGTGCTTTGTTACCGAGTACGCTCTCGGGGCAGGTACCACACCCTGGTTTGCCAGTCCACAGGGTGGGTGTTGCAGTGGGGTTACAATGGGCCCATCTCCCAAAGCTCCCCTGGTACATATGGCCCACCATTGGCAAGTGGCTCATCTGCCAGGCCATATACTACACCCCTGCTACAGGTGCAGCTTGCAGTGGAGGTACCTTCGTCTTTATAGACGCAAGGTACATCCTAATACTTGACCAGCCATTGGTTGATGACCTTCTGCCTGATCAAGTCCCATACCCCTGCAGCCAGGTATGAGGGTCCAGCTCTAGGACCAGGGAAAAGCCTACATCCACTCAGCATGGAAGTAGGGACAGGCAGAGGCAGGTAGTACCATGTTACTGCAATAATGGTAGCAGGAATTCTGCATAAGAAGACCTGACCTGACCTTTGACCTGACCGATCCTAGTAGTAGTAGTAGGAGTAGCGCCCACCCCTACCTTCGGATAGCAGAGAGGAGTAGCGCCCACCCCGACCTTCGGGTAGCAGATAGGAGTAGCGCCCCCCCCCCCCTACCCTCGGGTAGCTTATAGGAGTAGCGCCCACCCCTACCTTCGGGTAGCAGATAGGAGTAGCGCCCACCCCTACCTTCGGTGAGCAGATAGGACTAGCGCCCACCCCTACCTTCGGGTAGCAGATAGGTGTAGCGCCCACCCCTACCCTCGGGTAGCAGATAGGAGTAGCGCCCACCCCTACCTTCGGGTAGCAGATAGGAGTAGCGCCCACCCCTACCCTAGGGTAGCAGATAGGAGTAGCGCCCACCCCTACCTTCGGGTAGCAGATAGGAGTAGCGCCCACCCCTACCTTCGGGTAGCAGATAGGAGTAGCGGCCACCCCTACCCTCGGGTAGCAGATAGGAGTAGCGCCCACCCCTACCTTAGGGTAGCAGATAGGAGTAGCGCCCACCCATACCCTCGGGTAGCAGATAGGTGTAGCGCCCACCCCTACCTTCGGGTAGCAGATAAGAGTAGCGCCCACCCCTACCTTCGGGTAGCAGATAGGAGTAGCGCCCACCCCTACATTAGGGTAGCAGATAGGAGTAGCGCCCACCCATACCCTCGGGTAGCAGATAGGTGTAGCGCCCACCCCTACCTCCGGGTAGCAGATAGGAGTAGCGCCCACCCCTACCCTCGGGTAGCAGATAGGAGTAGCGCCCACCCCTACCTTCGGGTAGCAGATAGGAGTAGCGCCCACCCCTACCTTCGGGTAGCAGATAGGAGTAGCGGCCACCCCTACCCTCGGGTAGCAGATAGGAGTAGCGCCCACCCCTACCTTAGGGTAGCAGATAGGAGTAGCGCCCACCCCTACCTTAGGGTAGCAGATAGGAGTAGCGCCCACCCCTACCTTCAGGTAGCAGAGAGGAGTAGCGCCCACCCCCACCTTCGGGTAGCAGATAGGAGTAGCGCCCACCCCTACCTTAGGGTAGCAGATAGGAGTAGCGCCCACCCATACCCTCGGGTAGCAGATAGGAGTAGCGCCCACCCCTACCTTCGGGTAGCAGATAGGAATAGCGCCCACCCCTACCTTCGGGTAGCAGATAGGAGTAGCGCCCACCCCTACCTTCGGGTAGCAGATAGGAGTAGCGCCCACCCATACCCTCGGGTAGCAGATAGGTGTAGCGCCCACCCCTACCTTCGGGTAGCAGATAAGAGTAGCGCCCACCCCTACCTTCGGGTAGCAGATAGGAGTAGCGCCCACCCCTACATTAGGGTAGCAGATAGGAGTAGCGCCCACCCATACCCTCGGGTAGCAGATAGGTGTAGCGCCCACCCCTACCTCCGGGTAGCAGATAGGAGTAGCGCCCACCCCTACCCTCGGGTAGCAGATAGGAGTAGCGCCCACCCCTACCTTCGGGTAGCAGATAGGAGTAGCGCCCACCCCTACCTTCGGGTAGCAGATAGGAGTAGCGGCCACCCCTACCCTCGGGTAGCAGATAGGAGTAGCGCCCACCCCTACCTTAGGGTAGCAGATAGGAGTAGCGCCCACCCCTACCTTCGGGTAGCAGATAGGAGTAGCGCCCACCCCTACCCTCGGGTAGCAGATAGGAGTAGCGCCCACCCCTACCTTAGGGTAGCAGATAGGAGTAGCGCCCACCCCTACCTTAGGGTAGCAGATAGGAGTAGCGCCCACCCCTACCTTCGGGTAGCAGATAGGAGTAGCGCCCACCCCTACATTAGGGTAGCAGATAGGAGTAGCGCCCACCCATACCCTCGGGTAGCAGATAGGTGTAGCGCCCACCCCTACCTCCGGGTAGCAGATAGGAGTAGCGCCCACCCATACCCTCGGGTAGCAGATAGGAGTAGCGCCCACCCATACCCTCGGGTAGCAGATAGGTGTAGCGCCCACCCCTACCTTCGGGTAGCAGATAAGAGTAGCGCCCACCCCTACCTTCGGGTAGCAGATAGGAGTAGCGCCCACCCCTACATTAGGGTAGCAGATAGGAGTAGCGCCCACCCATACCCTCGGGTAGCAGATAGGTGTAGCGCCCACCCCTACCTCCGGGTAGCAGATAGGAGTAGCGCCCACCCCTACCCTCGGGTAGCAGATAGGAGTAGCGCCCACCCCTACCTTCGGGTAGCAGATAGGAGTAGCGCCCACCCCTACCTTCGGGTAGCAGATAGGAGTAGCGGCCACCCCTACCCTCGGGTAGCAGATAGGAGTAGCGCCCACCCCTACCTTAGGGTAGCAGATAGGAGTAGCGCCCACCCCTACCTTCGGGTAGCAGATAGGAGTAGCGCCCACCCCTACCCTCGGGTAGCAGATAGGAGTAGCGCCCACCCCTACCTTAGGGTAGCAGATAGGAGTAGCGCCCACCCCTACCTTAGGGTAGCAGATAGGAGTAGCGCCCACCCCTACCTTCAGGTAGCAGAGAGGAGTAGCGCCCACCCCTACCTTCGGGTAGCAGATAGGAGTAGCGCCCACCCCTACCTTAGGGTAGCAGATAGGAGTAGCGCCCACCCATACCCTCGGGTAGCAGATAGGAGTAGCGCCCACCCCTACCTTCGGGTAGCAGATAGGAATAGCGCCCACCCCTACCTTCGGGTAGCAGATAGGAGTAGCGCCCACCCCTACCTTCGGGTAGCAGATAGGAGTAGCGCCCACCCCTACCTTTGGGTAGCAGATAGGAGTAGCGCCCACCCCTACCTTAGGGTAGCAGATAGGAGTAGCGCCCACCCATACCCTCGGGTAGCAGATAGGTGTAGCGCCCACCCCTACCTTCGGGTAGCAGATAAGAGTAGCGCCCACCCCTACCTTCGGGTAGCAGATAGGAGTAGCGCCCACCCCTACCTTAGGGTAGCAGATAGGAGTAGCGCCCACCCATACCCTCGGGTAGCAGATAGGTGTAGCGCCCACCCCTACCTCCGGGTAGCAGATAGGAGTAGCGCCCACCCCTACCCTCGGGTAGCAGATATGAGTAGCGCCCACCCCTACCTTCGGGTAGCAGATAGGAGTAGCGCCCACCCCTACCTTCGGGTAGCAGATAGGAGTAGCGGCCACCCCTACCCTCGGGTAGCAGATAGGAGTAGCGCCCACCCCTACCTTAGGGTAGCAGATAGGAGTAGCGCCCACCCCTACCTTCGGGTAGCAGATAGGAGTAGCGCCCACCCCTACCCTCGTGTAGCAGATAGGAGTAGCACCCACCCCTACCTTCGGGTAGCAGATAGGAGTAGCGCCCACCCCTACCTTAGGGTAGCAGATAGGAGTAGCGCCCACCCCTACCTTCGGGTAGCAGATAGGAGTAGCGCCCACCCCTACCTTCGGGTAGCAGATAGGAGTAGCGCCCACCCCTACCTTCGGGTAGCAGATAGGAGTAGCGCCCACCCCTACCCTCGGGTAGCAGATAGGAGTAGCGCCCACCCCTACCTTCGGGTAGCAGATAGGAGTAGCGCCCACCCCTACCTTTGGGTAGCAGATAGGAGTAGCGCCCACCCCTACCTTCGGGTAGCAGATAGGAGTAGCGCCCACCCCTACCTTCGGGTAGCAGATAGGAGTAGCGCCCACCCCTACCCTCGTGTAGCAGATAGGAGTAGCGCCCACCCCTACCGTCGGGTAGCAGATAGGAGTAGCGCCCACCCCTACCCTCGGGTAGCAGTTAGGAGTAGCTCCCACCCCTACCCTCGGGTAGCAGCTATCGAAAGAGGAGCCTTCGGGTCGCCTCCGGCTTTGGTCGATTGTTTGCTTGCTTGAAGGTATTCATTGAAGGGACTTCGCACAAAACGATGCCTTTAATAAACCTTTACCATAATAAAGCTCAGTTAAATTTTCTGTGTTTTTCAAAGTTTTCCTTTTTACACACTAAACCAAAATTGCTGCTATTTTTCCACATAGACGTTCAAAAATTGAGCGCTATACTGAGGAAAATTGGCGGTATGATAAAGGTTCACCTACTTTGTGGCTCGCCCCACATGCATGCAATATAAATCGACCCGTTTATCCGCACTGTGTGAGGGTGCACACTTTTTATAGTTATTGGTTATTCTAGAAGTTTATCAGTTATAAATTAAATTATAACTTTAATTAAATTAAGTTACAAATTAAATGCCACTTTTATAACTAACCACTCTCTCTGGGGCTCGGCCTGGTCTACTAGAATCCACTAAATTGTAGGACAACCACAAACCGGTCCCTAGATGCTGGATGAACCCTTGACTCTGTCCGTAGACCACCGATGGTTGACCTATAGTCGGTTCCGCTGATAAATCAAACTCAGACTTTTCATCCTAAAACAACGGAATTTGTATCGATATTATTATTAGATCAGTCATCTTTCATCTCAATTCCATGAAAGTTAGACGTGAAAGGGTGGCAAATATCGTTAATATAATATTACCATTTTTTATTAACAATATTTGAAACCATGCATATTTTCTCCAACACCCACTCCCCCTTCCCCAATCTTTCGGGACTTTTCCGTCCCAAAACACACATACTACTCTATCCTACTATTGGGGACGAAATTTACGGGAAGAAATAGTCAGTACCTATTATTTGTCCGGAACCAAATGACCTTGAATGAATTTCCGACTAATCACTAGTAGAATTTGTTCCCTGAGAATTACGTCCCAGGCTGAAGTCGAGTTTGGAAGCCTTTTCGGCTATTTTTTATTTATATCGTTACTCACACCCTCGGGATTCGTTTAATACAGTTTTATTACAGTGTAATTATTGCCGTATTCGGAATATCTGTCAAAGAACCACAGTTATTCATACCACTATCGATGGATCTTTATTATTTATTGAAGTTTCATTCAATTGGAGTCCAACGTGACCTTATAAACCCGTAACAAAGGGTGTCTCATTTCTGTTACACAAGGGAAACAAATTCTTTAGAAAACAACGTAAAATCGTCACATGACGGGAGGTGATAATTAACTCTAGAATCCACCAATCCCGGAAGAGAGTAGTTAATCAATTTAACGATCGGCCAATCGGGTGATTTTCTCCGATCAGAAAGGTATAAAAAGGGCCGATAGAGAAATATAGTTTCAGTTCACTTACTACCGCCTTTGCGACTGCCCGTAATTCTTCCAGCCGATATTTTTGGCAGTTTTCAGCGTTAAAAATTTTCCAAGTAAAGCGAGAAAGGCTAAAATCAGTATTTTACGGTCTTTATTTTAAGACCTAGTGTTTTTAAGGTCTTTTCACAATGCCCTTTATAGTTTAGATATTACTGTAATATTATTCTTGGTGCAATATTTTCAGATGTACAAGGTTATCACTATTTTCGTGTAATCGTAATTCGTATCTGTAACTTCACAGCGGCCACAGAACCTTTTTTTACCCGGTTTCTATATATTTTTACATTCATGTAAGTAAATCAAAGTACAGTAGATCGATATTTTATATATTCCGATTACCGCCTATTTACGGTGCCCGAAGTTATATCCCTTGCTTATATTGGTCTACTCACCTTTGACTGTAAGAGAACGAACAGGGATGAGTCCTGGTCAGCGTCGATGTCGTCCAATAGAACCAGCATATTGGATTCTCTCAAACAAAGGTATTTACCGGAAGCAACGTGGCGGATTCTCATTGGTTGTCCCCAAGCAATGCAACTTCCACCCCATCTATGTATTATAACGTACTCCAAATGATTAGATAAGTTTAGTGCTACTGCATACGGTTTATGAGTATAATTAATAATTATAACTCCTCGCGCAAAAATCACTCGGATATTTTAGGAATGTAGGCCTACTATATAAGTATATATTCTAGAACATGTTCTGTTTATATAAAACTTTACTACCTTCAGTAAAAAAATATTTGCTGAAAAATGAAATTTAAACAAAATTATGTAATATATTACGAAAATATAATTTTTGGAACTCATGAGATAAACAAATTAGTTGAGTTAAAGGGCTTATTTTTTCTTATAAATATAAATATATAAATAATCAGCTCCAACTCAGCTATTCACTCGGTATAGTAAGGTTTCAGGGTTCCCTGAAGGTATGCTTTTAACAAATGACGCTAAACAGCCTACTTATGAAATTATGCAGTAATAACCGATACTAATTGGCAGCACTAACCGTTACCATACCATACTACTGTCATAAAGGAATTTCGTCTGGAAACTGAAACAGTTATCATTGCAAACCATAACTACCGGTACTACTGGCGTACTGGCCGCCCTGCTGTATGCCTTGTATCATTCTCTCAATTTATAAACACTATTATTACACAGTAAGATACGTTTATAAAAAGTGTGTGAAATAAATTTATATAAAGTAAGTAAAATAAACTTATTCTGTAGAGAACACACGCGATGTTTTAAGGCCGTTTTAAATGTTCGCGTTAATATGAAACAGAAGACTAACTTAACATTAGGTAGTTCGCTACGCCACAAAGATCGGGCGTGATTGGATACTTCGCCCGTTTCGTAAGCCAATCCCGTGGCGACGTTACGGTTGCACTGCGGGGCCGCGGTGAAATACTCTTCCATGTGGATGTGACACAATCGCATAACATCAGTTCCATACATATAACCTATAAATAACCACAGTTCCGTACAAATAACCTATAAATAACATCAGTTCCACACAAATACTACTACTACTACTAGGATCGGCATGCTGCATTGCTGCTGTATTTTTAAGAATGCTGTGCCTGCTTGTCGAGAAAATTGCGCCGCCACAACTCCCTATCACTTTACTTCTCGAAATACAGGCCAGGTTGAAGGACGGGATTGAGGGACTTGATGTGTTAATGTCGCAAAATGACCGCAAATACCAACTATCTGTTTAAAAAACCATTTTACAGTGGCGGTGTTTTCTAACTAAAACAATAAACAAAACTTTTTATTTCACTCGCGATTAATTTGCGCCACTATCTGTAGACTAGGTAAATAAATACAATATATGTGATCACAGTTTAGAGCGTGTTTATCGCAATCACTTACCCATTGATTTCTTCCGTAACTCTCCATTGCAAAGTCTCGCTAACGTCCACTGGGTTTGTTGGAAGGAGGCGTTGATTATAATCGGGTCTTGCGAGACATGGAGATAACGTTCTGTAGCGACACTAACGAGAATTAGTTCGTCCCCAACTCGAACCTATTGTGGTTACAGGAAATATCGATTAATCAATCAATCGACGAGCTACCGTATCGAACTCCATTTAACAACTATCCTGCCCCGGAGAATATAAGAAACAACTTTATTTAGCGATAAATTATTTAGTTATATAAAATAATTTTAATTTTCGAGTCAGGGTGAATTCAGTGCTCGGACAGAAGTTCTTTATTTAACGGCGTGAAGTTTCCCGCAATGTCAGTATGTCTGGCTACCTTGGCTACCAGTATACTTTCAGTATCTACAGTTGTTTAATGTTTCAAGCTTCTCTTAGGACATATTCCAAGCAACTGGGGTCAGATTCACCTGACGTAGTTAATACATAAGAAGATGCAACATTGTCATCATTTGCCATTCTGATCTCTACATTGTCTGCCTTTTCTCTAAAACTGCCTACATTTTCTCTAACGCTGCCTACATTTTCTCTAACACTGCCTACCTTTTCCCTAACGTTGCCTACCTTTTCCCTAACGCTGCCTACCTTTTCCCTAACGTTGTCTACATTTTCTCTACTAACGCTGCCTACCTTTTCCCTAACGCTGCCTACATTTTCTCTACTAACGCTGCCTACCTTTTCCCTAACACTGCCTACCTTTTCCCTAACGTTGCCTACATTTTCTCTACTAACGCTGCCTACCTTTTCCCTAACGATGCCTACCTTTTCCCTAACGTTGCCTACATTTTCTCTACTAACGCTGCCTACCTAACGCTGCCTACATTTTCTCTACTAACGCTGCCTACCTCTTCCCTAACGCTGCCTACATTTTCTCTACTAACGCTGCCTACCTTTTCCCTAACGCTGCCTACCTTTTCCCTAACGTTGCCTACATTTTCTCTACTAACGCTGCCTACCTTTTCCCCAACGCTGCCTACATTTTCTCTACTAACGCTGCCTACCTTTTCCCTAACGCTGCCTACATTTTCTCTACTAACGCTGCCTACCTTTTCCCTAACGCTGCCTACATTTTCTCTACTAACGCTGCCTACCTTTTCCCTAACGCTGCCTACCTTTTCCCTAACGTTGCCTACATTTTCTCTACTAACGCTGCCTACCTTTTCCCTAACGCTGCCTACATTTTCTCTACTAACGCTGCCTACCTTTTCCATAACGCTGCCTACCTTTTCCCTAACGTTGCCTACATTTTCTCTACTAACGCTGCCTACCTTTTCCCCAACGCTGCCTACATTTTCTCTACTAACGCTGCCTACCTTTTCCATAACGTTGCCTACATTTTCTCCACTAACGCTGCCTACCTTTTCCCTAACGCTGCCTACATTTTCCCTAACGCTGCCTACCTTTTCCCTAACGCTGCCTACCTTTTCCCTAACGCTGCCTACATTTTCTCTACTAACGCTGCCTACCTTTTCCCTAACGTTGCCTACATTTTCTCTACTAACGCTGCCTACCTTTTCCCTATCGTTGCCTACATTTCCTCTACTAACCCTGCCTACCTTTTCCATAACGCTGCCTACATGTTCTCAACTAACGCTGCCCAACTTTTTCCTAACGCTGCCTACATTTTCTCTACTAACGCTGCCTACCTTTTCCCTATCGTTGCCTACATTTCCTCTACTAACCCTGCCTACCTTTTCCATAACGCTGCCTACATTTTCTCTACTACCGCCGCCTACCTTTTTCCTAAGGCTGCCTACATTTTCTCTACTAACGCTGCCTACCTTTTCCCTAACGTTGCCTACATTTTCTCTACTAACGCTGCCTACCTTTTCCCTAACGTTGCCTACATTTTCTCTACTAACCCTGCCTACCTTTTCCATAACGCTGCCTACATTTTCTCTACTACCGCCGCCTACCTTTTTCCTAAGGCTGCCTACATGTTCTCAACTAACGCTGCCTACCTTTTCCCTAACGTTGCCTACATTTTCTCTACTAACGCTGCCTACCTTTTCCATAACGCTGCCTACATTTTCTCTACTACCGCTGCCTACCTTTTTCCTAAGGCTGCCTACATTTTCTCTACTAACGCTGCCTACCTTTTCCCTAACGTTGCCTACATTTTCTCTACTAACGCTGCCTACCTTTTCCCTAACGTTGCCTACATTTTCTCTACTAACGCTGCATACCTTTTCCCTAACGTTGCCTACATTTTCTCTACTAACGCTGCCTACCTTTTCCCTAACGCTGCCTACCTTTTCCCTAACGTTGCCTACATTTTCTCTACTAACGCTGCCTACCTTTTCCCTAACGCTGCCTACCTTTTCCATAACGCTGCCTACATTTTCTCTACTACCGCCGCCTACCTTTTTCCTAAGGCTGCCTACATTTTCTCTACTAACGCTGCCTACCTTTTCCCTAACGTTGCCTAGATTTTCTCTACTAACGCTGCCTACCTTTTCCCTAACGTTGCCTACATTTCCTCTACTAACCCTGCCTACCTTTTCCATAACGCTGCCTACCTTTTCCCTAACGCTGCCTACCTTTTCCCTAACGCTGCCTACATTTCCTCTACTAACCCTGCCTACCTTTTCCATAACGCTGCCTACATGTTCTCAACTAACGCTGCCTACCTTTTCCCTAACGCTGCCTACATTTTCTCTACTAAGGCTGCCTACCTTTTCCCTAACGTTGCCTACATTTTCTCTACTAACGCTGCCTACCTTTTCCCTAACGCTGCCTACATTTTCTCTACTACCGCCGCCTACCTTTTCCCTAACGCTGCCTACATTTTCTCTACTAACGCTGCCTACCTTTTCCCTAACGCTGCCTACCTAACGCTGCCTACATTTTCTCTACTAACGCTGCCTACCTTTTCCCTAACGTTGCCTACATTTTCTCTACTAACGCTGCCTACCTTTTCCCTAACGCTGCCTACCTTTTCCCTAACGTTGCCTACATTTTCTCTACTAACGCTGCCTACCTTTTCCCTAACGCTGCCTACCTTTTCCATAACGCTGCCTACATTTTCTCTACTACCGCTGCCTACCTTTTTCCTAAGGCTGCCTACATTTTCTCTACTAACGCTGCCTACCTTTTCCCTAACGTTGCCTACATTTTCTCTACTAACGCTGCCTACCTTTTCCCTAACGCTGCCTACCTTTTCCCTAACGTTGCCTACATTTTCTCTACTAACGCTGCCTACCTTTTCCCTAACGTTGCCTACATTTTTTCTACTACCGCCGCCTACCTTTTCCCTAACGTTGCCAACATTTTCTCTACTAACGCTGCCTACCTTTTCCCTAACGCTGCCTACATTTTCCCTAACGCTGCCTACCTTTTCCCTAACGCTGCCTACCTTTTTCCTAACGCTGCCTACATTTTCTCTACTAACGCTGCCTACCTTTTCCCTAACGTTGCCTACATTTTCTCTACTAACGCTGCCTACCTTTTCCCTAACGTTGCCAACATTTTCTCTACTAACGCTGCCTACCTTTTCCCTAACGCTGCCTACATTTTCCCTAACGCTGCCTACCTTTTCCCTAACGCTGCCTACCTTTTTCCTAACGCTGCCTACATTTTCTCTACTAACGCTGCCTACCTTTTCCCTAACGTTGCCTTCATTTTCTCTACTAACGCTGCCTACCTTTTCCCTAACGTTGCCTACATTTTCTCTACTAACGCTGCATACCTTTTCCCTAACGTTGCCTACATTTTCTCTACTAACGCTGCCTACCTTTTCCCTAACGCTGCCTACCTTTTCCCTAACGTTGCCTACATTTTCTCTACTAACGCTGCCTACCTTTTCCCTAACGCTGCCTACCTTTTCCATAACGCTGCCTACATTTTCTCTACTACCGCCGCCTACCTTTTTCCTAAGGCTGCCTACATTTTCTCTACTAACGCTGCCTACCTTTTCCCTAACGTTGCCTACATTTTCTCTACTAACGCTGCCTACCTTTTCCCTAACGCTGCCTACCTTTTCCCTAACGTTGCCTACATTTTCTCTACTAACGCTGCCTACCTTTTCCCTAACGCTGCCTACCTTTTCCCTAACGCTGCCTACCTTTTCCATAACGCTGCCTACATTTTCTCTACTACCGCTGCCTACCTTTTTCCTAAGGCTGCCTACATTTTCTCTACTAACGCTGCCTACCTTTTCCCTAACGTTGCCTACATTTTCTCTACTAACGCTGCCTACCTTTTCCCTAACGCTGCCTACCTTTTCCCTAACGTTGCCTACATTTTCTCTACTAACGCTGCCTACCTTTTCCCTAACGTTGCCTACATTTTTTCTACTACCGCCGCCTACCTTTTCCCTAACGTTGCCAACATTTTCTCTACTAACGCTGCCTACCTTTTCCCTAACGCTGCCTACATTTTCCCTAACGCTGCCTACCTTTTCCCTAACGCTGCCTACCTTTTTCCTAACGCTGCCTACATTTTCTCTACTAACGCTGCCTATCTTTTCCCTAACGTTGCCTACATTTTCTCTACTAACGCTGCCTACCTTTTCCCTAACGTTGCCAACATTTTCTCTACTAACGCTGCCTACCTTTTCCCTAACGCTGCCTACATTTTCCCTAACGCTGCCTACCTTTTCCCTAACGCTGCCTACCTTTTTCCTAACGCTGCCTACATTTTCCCTACTAACGCTGCCTACCTTTTCCCTAACGTTGCCTTCATTTTCTCTACTAACGCTGCCTACCTTTTCCCTAACGCTGCCTACATTTTCACTAACGCTGCATACCTTTTCCCTAACGTTGCCTACATTTTCTCTACTAACGCTGCCTACCTTTTCCCTAACGCTGCCTTCATTTTCTCTACTAACGCCGCCTACCTTTTCCCTAACGCTGCCTACATTTTCACTAACGCTGCATACCTTTTCCCTAACGTTGCCTACATTTTCTCTACTAACGCTGCCTACCTTTTCCCTAACGCTACCTACCTTTTCCCTAACGTTGCCTACATTTTCTCTAACGCTGCCTACATTTTCTCTAACGCTGCCTACCTTTTCCCTAACGTTGCCTACATTTTTCTACTAACACTGCCTACCTTTTCCCTAACGCTACCTACCTTTTCCCTAACGTTGCCTACATTTTCTATAACGCTGCCTACATTTTCTCTAACGCTGCCTACCTTTTCCCTAACGTTGCCTACATTTTCTCTAACGCTGCCTACCTTTTCCCTAACGTTGCCTACATTTTCTCTACTAACGCTGCCTACCTTTTCCCTAACGCTGCCTACCTTTTCACTAACGTCGCCTACATTTTCACTAACGCTGCCTACCTTTTCCCTAACGTTGCCTACATTTTCTCTACTAACGCTGCCTACCTTTTCCCTAACGCTGCCTACCTTTTCACTAACGCTGCCTACCTTTCCCCTAACGCTGCCTACATTTTCTCTACTAACGCTGCCTACCTTTTCCCTAACGTTGCCTACATTTTCTCCACTAACGCTGCCTACCTTTTCCCTAACGCTGCTTAACTTTTATCTAACGCTGCCTACCTTTTCCCTAACGCTGCCTAACTTTTCCCTAACGCTGCCTACATTTTCTCTAACGCTGCCTACCTTTTCCCTAACGCTGCCTAACTTTTCCCTAACGTTGCCTACATTTTCTCTAACGCTGCCTACCTTTTCCCTAACGCTGCCTACCTTTTCACTAACGCTGCCTACCTTTTCCCTAACGCTGCCTACCTTTTCACTAATGCTGCCTACCTTTTCCCTAACACTGCCTACATTTTCTCTACTAACGCTGCCGACCTTTTCCCTAACGTTGCCTACATTTTCTCTACTAACGCTGCCGACCTTTTCCCTAACGCTGCCTACATTTTCTCCACTAACGCTGCCTACCTTTTCCCTAACGTTGCCTACATTTTCTCTACTAACGCTGCTTAACTTTTATCTAACGCTGCCTACCTTTTCCCTAACGCTGCCTAACTTTTCCCTAACGCTGCCTACATTTTCTCTAACGCTGCCTACCTTTTCCCACCGCTGCCTACCTTTTCCCTAACGTTGCCTACATTTTCTCTAACGCTGCCTACGTTTTATCCTAACGCTGCCTACATTTTCTCTAACGCTGCCTACCTTTTCCCTAACGTTGCCAACATTTTCTCTAACGCTGCCTACCTTTTCCCCTTCCGATCGCTGCTTAGATGAGGGGTGAACTATCCACCAGTTGTTCTCTAACGTGGGGTCTTCCTCAGACAATCCAACATCAAAGGCAAGTTTATCTTTACTGCTGCAGGTCTTTAAGCAGGATAAATACTGCAAATAAAACAAAACGTGAAGTGGGGGAACGTTTAACTAAGTTACAGCCCACAAGGTGGAGTAGGGGACGTTTACTTTATATACCGTATTTACTCGAATAAGAGCCTGGCCGTTTAAGTTTATAAGTTTTTAAGTAAAGTTTGCCAATTGGGGAGGCGTTTATTCGAGGGAGGCGTTTATTCGGGTAAGGCGTTTAAGTTCCAAATTATGTGGTTGGAGTGGGGGCGTTTACGTTTATGTTCTAGATTTTCAGCATTTTGAATCTAAGTACCCTAAAAGAATGTTGTTAAATTCAAGAAAACAAGTTAAACAAATGAAATAATTCAAATAAAACCAGGATTATCTTTATTACAATGCAGCCTATTACAGCGGTACAACACCCTACAACATATACTTTCAGGCTTAACAATCAGTTAACTCTCAACAATGTTAACGCCCCACATTGTTTATTCCGGGGCGTTTATTCGGGGAAGGCGGATGGTAAGGGGGGCGTAAAATTCGAGGCGGGCTCTTATTCGAGTAAATACGGTGTTACAGAAAGCTGCAACTGGAAATACAAACATAAACCATGTAAACCACACAAATATTACAATCAAATAAATAGACATTCGGTTGCTTAACGCCTAACAACTCACCATGTTGCTATGGAAGTGACCCAGTAGCACGGCGTGTCCATAAAGTAGTGTCTTATGAAACATGGCACTATCAATGAGGTCACTACCCGATGATGTTAGCAGTTCCTGCAACGCCTTGCTGGACATGGCATTCTCAAGTACAAACATTGTGGCAGTAACGTCCGGTGGTATATCCTGTGGATAACAAGAGATTGGTAATAAATCCATGCCAAACAAATACATAAATATAAAGATAAATCGCAAAGCTTAAATATTTTTTAATAAAATCATTACGCCCCCAAGCGAGGCAACTGAGAATTTATTCATTATTTCAATTGACCAATAAATATAAATATGTTAAAATAGAATATAGGAACTACACACATGGATCGATAATAAAATTGAAAATTTGTTAACTAAAAATGGATTATTATTATATCATCGTAAAATAAGGTTATATTGAAAAAATACCGAGATATGAAAAATATTGGATGTAAAAATAACGCTAGTAAAATAAAAAAATACGGAGTGTTGAAAAATATCGATAATCAAGCGAGTGATGATAATGGCGAGTTCCAAAAAAAATAAAAATATCGAGAGTAAAATTATCGAGAGTAAGAAAATATCGAGACTAAAATAGGAACTAAATTATAAAATAAATAGATTAATCGTTCGCTAGAGTTGCGAGAGTTGGGGCAGATGAACAGACCAAGATATGGAATTTATCTGTAATGGGTGAGTGACAGAATTTACAGGCACATAAATCGGATAAAGAGTGGAAAGGGCGTGGTGGAACCCGTGCGCTGTCGTCCGACAGAGTTTATGGTGGAACCCTTGCGCTGTCGTCCGACAGAGTTTATGGTGGAACCCGTGCGCTGTCGTCCGACAGAGTTTATGGTTGAACCCGTGCGCTGTCGTCCGACAGAGTTTATGGTGGAACCCTTGCGCTGTCGTCCGACAGAGTTTATGGTGGAACCCGTGCGCTGTCGTACGACAGAGTTTATGGTGGAACCCGTGCGCTGTCGTCCAACAGAGTTTATGGTGGAACCCGTGCGCTGTCGTTCGACAGAGTTTATGGTTGAACACGTGCGCTGTCGTCCGACAGAGTTTATGGTGGAACCCGTGCGCTGTCGTACGACAGAGTTTATGGTGGAACCCGTGCGCTGTCGTCCGACAGAGTTTATGGTGGAACCCGTGCGCTGTCGTACGACAGAGTTTATGGTGGAACCCGTGCGCTGTCGTACGACAGAGTTTATGGTGGAACCCGTGCGCTGTCGTCCAACAGAGTTTATGGTGGAACCCGTGCGCTGTCGTTCGACAGAGTTTATGGTTGAACACGTGCGCTGTCGTCCGACAGAGTCTATGGTGGAACCCGTGCGCTGTCGTCCGACAGAGTTTATGGTGGAACCCGTGCGCTGTCGTCCGACAGAGTTTATGGTGGAACCCGTGCGCTGTCGTACGACAGAGATTATGGTGGAACCCGTGCGCTGTCGTCCGACAGAGTTTATGGTGGAACCCGTGCGCTGTCGTACGACAGAGATTATGGTGGAACCCGTGCGCTGTCGTCCGACAGAGTTTATGGTGGAACCCGTGCGCTGTCGTCCGACAGAGTTTATGGTGAAACCCGTGCGCTGTCGTCCGACAGAGGTTATGGTGGAACCCGTGCGCTGTCGCCCGACACAGTTTATGGTGGAACCCGTGCGCTGTCGTCCGACAGAGTTTATGGTGGAACCCGTGCGCTGTCGTCCGACAGAGTTTATGGTGGAACCCGTGCGCTGTCGTGCGACAGAGCACGTGGCGGTTAAAGGCTGGGCCTCGGATGAAACCTTCGTTAATAAAGTGATTCTGGCAATCGGCTCTAAAAGCTTTATAAGATTGCACCACGTCTTTGTCGAAAATATTATTGTGTTTAGATAGTATGCCTTCCACTAGAGTTCTTTCTCCCGTAAGATTATGTGCTAAAGTTGAGGAGGCATTGGTGGGCAAACCTAGCATTTTCTTTAAAAAGGACGACTTAATTTTATCAAGCTCTTTTTAGATTATTTAGTTTTAAAAAAAAACTTCCCATATGATGTAGTGGCATATAGAGCTTAAATATACCATATCGATCGAAGGAGAGACAGCTTGATGAAACTGGACGCAAATCTCACAAATTAACATTTGCGAATTAAACATTTCGCGTCAAAGATAAAATAGCAATTTATGGAAAGGAGCAGGTTACAGAGGCGCGTTATTTCAACCAAAATATTAAACTAAAGTCAATAGAACAGGTCATGGTTATATTTTTTGGAGTAATCAGCTGATGTTTGCGTCGATTTTCCCCTGGAGAGGAATAAATTTTCTTTGCGTCGAAAGTTTGCGTTCCCGTATCTGTCGAAGTTTTTTCCGCATACCGGTACCGGTAGCTTACCTTGTCGTTAACTATCTCTAAGTGACACATTCTGTTCCCAAATCCGTCAGCTGCTAAGGATATCTTCTCAGTAAAAGTGTCGCCATCCGGTGTCGTTTGCTTTACAACAGTCATAAAACACACCGTGTCCCCCTAAACAGAAGATATATCAATGAAAATTATGATATGAACATAAACAAGGTTACCTTTGGAAATATTAGAGTAGCCGCCATAAACATTTATTGCTAAATTTCAGGTAAATTTAACAAGCCCCCCCCCCCCCCCCTCCCCCCATCGGTACCACATATTTTCGAGAATAAAAATAAAACAAAACTAAGTATATAGTAAGTTAACTACATTTCTCAGTGTAGTGTTTCAATATTTTAAGTCAATTGTCACACTTTGGATAGACGTGAGATAAAGTAATTCATACATTATAATAAATAGTAAAAAGCTATATAAATTACTGCATTAGTAATTTCTCTAATGTTTGATATTATTTTAACCCTTTGCTGCTCAGTGTTGTTCCGGAACAACATTCCTATTATTGGCTCTCCTAATCTCAGAATGGTAATATGTGATATCTGATTGGTTGATATGGGTTGTCAACATGTTTCTTGTACCTGAGGATCAGTTTCGTTTGCTTTCAAGAGGGAAATTTGAACATTGGCTTACATATTGTGAGCCTATGCTTCAATAAGCGGTAATTGAAAAAACATGTGCATTCATATTGTTAAAAAATGCAATTCCCTTTAATTTTTCTGTTCCAAAAAAATTGAGTAGATAGGAAAACACGTCTAAGATGATTTTCGAATGCTCCAATAGATTGTTAATAGATTTTAACCAAGTTAGTAGTGTTTTAAAGATTGTTGTCCCACAACAACATTGCCCATTTAAGAAAGCTAAAATTACACTGTTATTAGTTTTTATTTCTCAGTTATTTAAGTGAAGTGGTGTCTCATAACTCATCTGGTGTCTCATCTAATATTTATTATTATTACCTATTCAGATTTTTATGCTTGCGAATTAATTGTTCGGTACCTTAAACGAAACCTTAAGGTTCGATTATTTATGGCAGCAGTAGTACCAGTACTCTTATATGGGAGTCCATGCTGGGCTATAACTGCAGAGGATACCAAATCTCTGGGTGGCACTTTCACAAGAATTTTGCGCTGAGTTCTCTCTGTCAAGTACAAGGAACACATCTTCAACCAAACTCTATATAGCATTGGAGGTTTTCCATTAATCTTCACTAGCTTGACACTTGAACGGAACCGCCTCCGCTTTGCAGGACATTGCTTTCGCCGTGAGGACCAGCCAGTGCATAACCTTGTGCTTTGACGCTCTCATGGAGCGAATAAGCATGGGTACAGCCCATGACTTTCTTGAGACGCATCTTAAAGGACACTGACCTTGAAGATGCGGATGATCTAGCAAATGTCATGGCTCATGCGTTGTTGCAGCGCAATTTTATCGACAAGCCGGCACAGCATTCTTAATATATATGTAATATATATATAATGCAGCTGCTATGCAGCATGCTGACCGTAGTAGTAGACACTATAAAACATTGGAGGTGCCTCTCATTGGTTCCCCCCAAGCTTGACACTACTGTAGAACAAAGCCGCCTCCGCTTTGCAGGACATTGCTTTCGCCGCGAGGACCAGCCAGTGCATAATCTTATGATTTGGCAGCCTCATGGAGTGTATAAGAATGGTGGACAGCCCATGACTTTCTTGAGACGCATCTTGAAGGACACTGGCTTTGAAGATGCGGATGATCTAGCAAATGTCATGGGTTATAGGGAGTTGTGGCGGCGAAATTTTGTCGACAAGCCGACAAAGTTTTCTTAAAAATGCAGCTCCAATGCAGCCTGCCGATCCTTGGAGTAGTAGTTCGGTACCAGAACAAAGAGAAGGTGTATTCAATTGTCATACCAGATAGTAATGATAGTGGGGAAGATGAATCTGATTCTATTTTACCAAATATTATTGCTACCTTTAATGCTCATTGTTGTTCCTGAACAACATTCATTAAAAATATTCAAAAAATAAAAAAATTTTTTTTTTGGCATTAATGTGTTCTTTTAGACTGTTTTCAGTTTATCTAATCTAAAAAAATTTTTTTTAAACCAGTAAAAATAATTCGAGCAGCAAAGGGTTAATGACTGAACAGGATGTTTAAGTAATTTTTTCGAATGCTAATGAATCCATACTTACCGTTCTCAGATAGTGTAGATTATCTTCTGACTGCTGTTGGGCGGTTGCGTCACCACTTCCCCCTGACTCTCCAGTAGCCATGGTAATTAATATTATAATAATTTGATTAAGTTGATAAATTTGATTATTAAAGCTTTTCTGCCTTATTCGAAAACATGGAGAATTCTAAATTAGAGGTTGGCTTAGAGACTCAGCAAACCGCCCATTGAAGAATACCAGGATTTCACTTTTGGGCCAATTGTCGCCCATGTAAAGAATACCAGGATTTCACTTTTGGGACGATTGTCGCCCATGTGAAGAATACAAGGATTTCATTTTTCGGTCGACTTTTTATTGGAATTTTATATAATATATAAAATATAAAAATAAATTAAATAAAAATAAATTAAAAAAAAAATAAAAAATCTTCATATTATGAAGATTTTTTATTTTTTTTTAATTTATTAATTTAACCAAAACAATAAACGAATTAGTATATGTACAGGTTATAAAACAGAAATAAGCGCTATAAAACACTTAATAAAGATAAATTAAAAAAAAATAAAAAATCTTCATATTATGAAGATTTTTATTTTTTTTTAATTTATCTTTATTAAGTGTTTTATAGCGCTTATTTCTGTTTTATAACCTGTACATATACTAATTCGTTTATTGTTTTGGTTAAATTCAGCCTTTCTGTAACGCTGTGTTTTTGGTGAAAACCTGGTATTCTTCACACGGGCCCACCAAACGTTACCATGCAGGCTACTTTACTGTTTCAGAAACAAATTGCAGAAATAAGTTGCCCCGTGTGAGGGGGGCCTAAACGTGGTGATATTTCTGAATAAATTCTGCATTTCTTAAATAATACGAAATTATATTTCGGAATATTTTGGATTTCTTTAAATTTTTCCAGATTTATTGTTTTCATGATTTTGCTGATTTCATTTTTTGGTTCATATTCTAGTGAGTTTTCCATTATTAGCAGTATGTATATTCCCTATATAGTGCAGTGGTTACTAAAATGCTGAATTTAGAGCTTTTTAAATGCAAAGAAAAGAAGGTGAAGGATAAGTTTTGAATTATTACCGGTACCGGTACTGGTTATTATTGGTTGTATTACTTGGTTGTTTAAACTTTAAAACATAATAAATACGACAGGGACAGAGTATTGATAATGTATTAAATAAACCTGGTATTCCTAAATTAAATTTATTAATCTGCTAATGCAGTATCAACTATCAATACATAAAATTATTTTTCGAGTAAATAAAAAAATAATAGATCAAATTCAGAAATTCCAATAAAAATACTCTGAGTCATTATAAATGTCTTTCCTCGTGGGGCTGACCAATATATAAACTACAATATAGACAAGGCGGGCACAGTCAGACAGCTTCCTAGTAGCAATGTCCAGTAATATCCTGGCTTCTAATGTAGACGTACTAATGTTGGGACAGTCAGTCTCAAGGTGACGTGTAGAAGATATAGATTCAAGGTCCACCCATTGGATTGAATTTCCTGTCATATTATTTACTTTAATATTTCTAATAACTATACTAATTCATATGGATGTCCTATTATATCAAATTGAAATAATGGCGTTATAATTTCTGAGCTTCAAGAAACGCCAATTAAAGAACGGTGCTGCCCTTGGCGAATTAATATCCCGCCTCAATGTTCAATTCTCAATTTAGGGAAATGAGCAGGTTACAGTGGCACGTAAATTTAACCAAAACAATAAACTAAACACAATAGAACAGGTTACAGTTTTATTTTTGAGAATAATCAGCTGTTATTTGCGTCGAATTTCCCCTGGAGAGGGATGAATTTTTATTGCGTACAGTTTCCCCCCCTATCTGCACATATGTGGTAGTTTCTAAATTTAGTGACCCAAACCTCTTAATTTTTCTAACATATATGATAACATGATAGATAGTTTGACCGTGATTTCTAATACTTTATAGACCACCTGTCCACCTCATGGCGGTAAAGGTCTTTCTTTATAAATAATAATCTTGTCGAACTGCTGCTCGCAACCACGTTGCACAATCACAATTTACTAGGGATGTGGCCAATGTCCGTATTCCCCAACCACAACGCGCTCCTGTCATGCGGATGTAAGTAAATGCTACACCCCATCTGAAGAAGACCAGGTTTTCACTAAAAACACAGGTTACAGAAGGGCTGAATCTAACCAAAACAATAAACGAATTACTATCTGCACGAGTTACTATCTGCCCAGGTTATAAGAAAGAAATAAGCGCTATAACACACTTTAAAAAATGCACATTTTTCATATAAAAGCCCAATAAAAAGTCGCCCGAAAAGTGAAAACCTGATATTCTTCATAAGGGGTGTAACATTTAAGCAATTTCTATTGTATATATTGTCACTTTGCCAAGTCCCACCTTGGTATTGTAGTTAATTTCGTTGGAGGTCGTGGGTTCGATCCTCACATGGAGACCAGGGTTCGTTTTTGATGCAGCATTAATGATTTAAAAGTGATAATTATAACCTTGCATCCTTAAACGGTAGCTAAATGAGTCCCATAGTTCTGGTGGGAACACACTGGAAAGAAGTCGTAAGTCTGTCTGCGCAATCCCTGGCCTAAAGGCCTAAGAAAACCTTTATTACTATTTACCTTCAAACATGCAGTAGTGAACATTATTTACTAGAAATCCGCATCCACTGATGTCAATAATAAGACATCCCCAACATCCCTACAACCTCCCTGCCGCCAAAGGTAAACAATTACCAGTTGGGTTGTAGATCGATACTATCCTTAAAATAATTAAATTTACGAATACAGTTACAGAATCTTCTCTATTTAATTCATTGATAACGCTTGGATCATGAAACTCTTAACAAATGAAATTCCGGTTCACGTCCGGTCTTAGATTTTTGTTCATTATTAAAGTTAATATTTGCGAAAGAGAACAAGATTTTTCAGTTTTATATTATAAACTGGATAATAAACCAGAAACCACAGGGGAAATAACTTTAACATTGTAAAATAAGTATAAAGTAAATGATGGATAATAATATAAATGACTCTGACACAGAAAGTATAAATAAACATAAAGACACAGCATGCAAAAATTACGTGAACACAAAATAATAGGTAATAAATTATAAAATTCCAAAACGATCATTTTAAACAAATTATTGAGAAAGGTCCCGCCTGCTAAGTTAGCAACAAAGCAAGTTGAATCATTGTAGACGGGCAATATGGTTTAGTCGCACAATATTATGTAATAAGGATGTAAATATATAGCATATGATTGCTTTGCTGATATGCTGCATATGATGCCTTTACATATAATATGTAAAGGTATAGAGCTGATATCGTTTAATCTGTCTTTGTGGGATGTTTTTTATTATTTATTGACAATATTAAATATTGGATAAATAAACCCTTTAATACACTAAAACCAAATTGCATGTTTTTCTAAATACTAGACTAGACAACTCCATTGGCTCAACAGTCAACATTCTCAAGTTTATTCTAAAAAATATTGCATATTTTTATATAAATAGCGTGCAGGTTCGCCTAAATTGCATAGCTGTTCATTCACTTTCTGTGTTTCATACAAAGTATGACACTAAATAAACGTCTTGTTTGTACAGTTAGTTAGTTTAATAAAATCGAATAACTTAAATAAGAATAAAATATACCGCGCGGTATAATATTTCACTAAAAAAAGAGGAAATTAAATTTAAATACAAAACTGAACGTATTAGAGACGAGTTGGGAGGTGGTCAGCCAATAGGATGAAAGTGTGTAATGGAGGCCAAACTGGTACAGCCAATAGGATGAAAGGGGTGTAATGGGGGCCAAACTGGTACAGCCAATAGGATGAAAGGGTGTATTGGGCGGCAAACTGGTACAGCCAATGGGATGAAAGGGTGTAATGGAGGCCAAACTGGTACAGCCAATGGGATGAAAGGGTGTAATGGGGGCCAAACTGGTACAGCCAATGGGATGAAAGGGTGTCATGGGGGCCAAACTGGTACAGCCAATAGGATGAAAGGGTGTAATGGAGGCCAAACTGGTACAGCCAATGGAATGAAAGAGTGTAATGGAGGCCAAACTGGTACAGCCAATAGGATGAAAGGGGTGTAATGGGGGCCAAACTGGTACAGCCAATGGGATGAAAGGGTGTAATGGGGGCCAAACTGGTACAGCCAATGGGATGAAAGGGTGTAATGGGGGCCAAACTGGTACAGCCAATAGGATGAAAGGGTGTAATGGAGGCCAAACTGGTACAGCCAATGGGATGAAAGGGTGTAATGGGGGCCAAACTGGTACATCCAATGAGATGAAAGGGTGTAATGGAGGCCAAACTGGTACAGCCAATAGGATGAAAGGGTGTAATGGAGGCCAAACTGGTACAGCCAATGGGATGAAAGGGTGTAATGGGCGGCAAACTGGTACAGCCAATGGGATGAAAGGGTGTAATGGGGGCCAAACTGGTACATCCAATGAGATGAAAGGGTGTAATGGAGGCCAAACTGGTACAGCCAATAGGATGAAAGGGTGTAATGGAGGCCAAACTGGTACAGCCAATGGGATGAAAGGGTGTAATGGGGGCCAAACTGGTACATCCAATGGGATGAAAGGGTGTAATGGGGGCCAAACTGGTACAGCCAATAGGATGACAAGGTGCAATGGGGGCCAAACTGGTTCAGCCAATGGGTTGAAAGGGTGTAATGGGCGGCAAACTGGTACAGCCAATGGGATGAAAGGGGTGTAATGGGGGCCAAACTGGTAAAGCCAATGGGATGAAAGGGTGTAATGGAGGCCAAACTGGTAGAGCCAATAGGATGAAAGGGTGTAATGGGGGGCCAAACTGGTACATCCAATGAGATGAAAGGGTGTAATGGGGGCCAAACTGGTACAGCCAATGGGATGAATGGGTGTAATGGAGGCCAAACTGGTTCAGCCAATGGGATGAAAAGGTGTAATGGGGGCCAAACTGGTACAGCCAATGGGATGAAAGGGTGTAATGGGGGCCAAACTGGTACAGCCAATGGGATGAAAGGGTGTAATGGGGGCCAAACTGGTACAGCCAATGGGATGAAAGGGTGTAATGGGGGCCAAACTGGTACAGCCAATGGGATGAAAGGGTGTAATGGGGGCCAAACTGGTACAGCCAATGGGATGAAAGGGTGTAATGGGTGCCAAACTGGTACATCCAATGAGATGAAAGGGTGTAATGGAGGCCAAACTGGTACAGCCAATAGGATGAAAGGGTGTAATGGAGGCCAAACTGGTACAGCCAATGGGATGAAAGGGTGTAATGGGCGGCAAACTGGTACAGCCAATGGGATGAAAGGGTGTAATGGAGGCCAAACTGGTACAGCCAATGGGATGAAAGGGTGTAATGGGGGCCAAACTGGTACATCCAATGAGATGAAAGGGTGTAATGGAGGCCAAACTGGTACAGCCAATAGGATGAAAGGGTGTAATGGAGGCCAAACTGGTACAGCCAATGGGATGAAAGGGTGTAATGGAGGCCAAACTGGTACATCCAATGGGATGAAAGGGTGTAATGGGGGCCAAACTGGTACAGCCAATGGGATGAAAGGGTGTAATGGAGGCCAAACTGGTACAGCCAATAGGATGAAAGGGTGTAATGGGCGGCAAACTGGTACAGCCAATGGGATGAAAGGGTGTAATGGGGGCCAAACTGGTACAGCCAATGGGATGAAAGGGTGTAATGGGGGCCAAACTGGTACAGCCAATGGGATGAAAGGGTGTAATGGGGGCCAAACTGGTTCAGCCAATGGGTTGAAAGGGAGTAATGGGCGGCAAACTGGTACAGCCAATGGGATGAAAGGGGTGTAATGGGGACCAAACTGGTACAGCCAATAGAATGAAAGGGTGTAATGGGGGCCAAACTGGTACAGCCAATGGGTTGAAAGGGTGTAATGGGCGGCAAACTGGTACAGCCAATGGGATGAAAGGGGTGTAATGGGGGCCAAATTAGTACAGCCAATACGAATGCGAAATCATGTTGGAATAATTAAAAGAATAATTTGAAGTTGGAAAATAAATCCAACCCTAACTAATAATTGAGCCCAATTGTGAGCGGGAAATAACCTCGTCACAATATTAGACCTATTAAAAGTTTCGTTTTATAAAAACTAGGCTGCAACGTATGTCAATCACCTAAAAGAGAATGCAAACGTTCCTTTCCCTACTAGTAATGAAAACACGGAAACTTCCTAACTACGGACTGAGCCACAAACCCCTAACTACGGACTGAGCCACAAACCCCTAACTACGGACTGAGCCACAAACCCCTAACTACGGACTGAGCCACAAACCCCTAACTACGGACTGAGCCACAAACCCCTAACTACGGACTGAGCCACAAACCCCTAACTACGGACTGAGCCACAAACCCCTAACTACGGACTGAGCCACAAACCTCTAACTAGGGCTGAGCCACAAACCCCTAACTACGGACTGAGCCACAAACCCCTAACTACGGACTGAGCCACAAACCCCTAACTACGGACTGAGCCACAAACCCCTAACTACGGACTGAGCCACAAACCCCTAACTACGGACTGAGCCACAAACCCCTAACTACGGACTGAGCCACAAACCCCTAACTACGGACTGAGCCACAAACCCCTAACTACGGACTGAGCCACAAACCCCTAACTACGGACTGAGCCACAAACCCCTAACTACGGACTGAGCCACAAACCCCTAACTACGGACTGAGCCACAAACTCCTAACTACGGACTGAGCCACAAACCCCTAACTACGGACTGAGCCACAAACCCCTAACTACGGACTGAGCCACAAACCCCTAACTACGGACTGAGCCACAAACCCCTAACTACGGACTGAGCCACAAACTCCTAACTACGGACTGAGCCACAAACCCCTAACTACGGACTGAGCCACAAACCCCTAACTACGGACTGAGCCACAAACCCCTAACTACGGACTGAGCCACAAACCTCTAACTAGGGCTGAGCCACAAACCCCTAACTACGGACTGAGCCACAAACCCATAACTACGGACTGAGCCACAAACCCCTAACTACGGACTGAGCCATAAACCCCTAACTACGGACTGAGCCACAAACCCCTAACTACGGACTGAGCCATAAACCCCTAACTATGGACTGAGCCACAAACCCCTAACTACGGACTGAGCCACAAACCCCTTAACTACGGACTGAGCCACAAACCCCTAACTACGGACTGAGCCACAAACCCCTAACTACGGACTGAGCCACAAACCCCTTAACTACGGACTGAGCCACAAACCCCTAACTACGGACTGAGCCACAAACCCATAACTACGGACTGAGCCACAAACCCCTAACTACGGACTGAGCCACAAACCCATAACTACGGACTGAGCCACAAATAGATGTATAATAAGTTAACATTTAGTGAGAAACGCTGTAAATACTATCCAGATTACTGTAATTCCTTCCTTTCATCCTATTGCCTGACACCTGATCATCCGGTAACATATTAATTCACTTGCCAAAAACAGGTCGTTCTAGAACATAAAACGTTCACAATAATGTCAACCATCTCCGTTCTAGAACATAAAACGTTCACAATAATATCAACTATCTACCTCAATGTCGGGTTCTCGTAATGGTCCTTATTAATTCGAGCCGACTTCCCGGTCCCGTGGGAACTCTTGGGAGTAAAACCGAGGAAATGTTTAGCCCTCCCGCTGGCCGAGGGGGTCTTCTTCACCCCGGAGCGGGTCACCGGTCCGAGCATACTGTCGGACACCGGACCCAACTGCTCGGGCGTCCGGGGCGTCCCGTAGTAATCGCCCGTACCGCCCTCCTCGCCCTTCAGCAGACCCGCCCAGAACCCGGGGCCCAGACCCATGAGGAGTTCCAGAACGGGTTGCTGTCGCATGGTCACGTTCAACATGTCCCGGTTGTCGCGGTAACCTATTATCGTTGGCCCGAACGTCTTGGCGAGGTTTGACACGCCCATCTTGATCTCGGGGACGTCGGCGATCTGCTGGAAGTGCAGCATCAGCATGGCTAGTGTGTGTCGGTTCGCCGGGGGGAGTTGGTTGACCAGCCGCTCCGCGTCCGACCGGTTGCCGGAGGAACCGGCGTCCAGGAACGCGGGGTGCAGCGCGTACGTTACCAGCGGTTCGTTCAGGTTTCGCAGGAAGTCCTTGAGGGCTCCGCACACGACGTGGACGTCGTATTTACTCACTTCCTTACCGCAGATCTTACCGCGCAGAAACGCTTCCTTCAGTTCCGTGATCTGTTAATATTAATTAATAATAATCAATTAATAACAACCCTGGAAGGTAGGGAACTACAATAGATATAATTTATTACTCAGTTAGAAATAAATTATTAATGTGAGACTTTTTATTTGAAAATCCATTTTTTCTCACAAATATTTTTAAAGTGAGTGAATTAATCTAACCTTTTTCACTAATTTTCATGATAATTATCTAAAAATGAATATATTTTATTATTGGATAAAAAAAAGTAAGCAAAAAACACAATTTGACACGGTTAACCATATCGTTTTATTAAACAAAATGGAAAAAACAAATTATATTAACCGAGACTAGAATCTAAATGACATCCACCCAGCCACCTGTCGACCACATCGTGGTACTACAGGTCTTTATAAAGAAATAATATCATGTTTAACTGCTCCCCGTAATTACTAACTAAGTTGCACAAACAGATCGCACTTTCCTGCCACACCCACTACCTTGTACACCTTAAAATAAATCCTTCGACCGTCGTAAAATAGTTAAATTATATAAATTTATGAATTATTAATAAAAGGGGGTCTTTACAATTTATACTTGATAGGCTACAATAATTCTCAGAGGTTACACGTTCGTGTGGCCTTCGCGCAGCATGAGGCTCTGTTACGAGACACAAATATAATATATGCATTAAAATGAAACATTTATATGTTATCTATTGGTTCGTTCGTATGATTTTCACGGAAAATTTCAGTTTCAGTGAATGGTCTACTGGTCTTAGAGATATTGACCAATAAAACATTTCTAAAGACATAATTTTGATTATTTTATCTGACCAAAAAGTATATTTTTTTAATTTTTCAAATTGTCGGTCCAAAACACAACTTAACTCCAAATTTTAAAATTCTGTCAATATATTTTATTGGTCAACATGTCAAGACCATTCACTGAAAATTTCAAACAATTTGATTAAAAATGCCATTATGAGTGGCACAAAAACGTTAAATAAATATTCCGACTAAAACGCATATCAATTTAAACCTCCCGCGAAAAATTGTCGGTCTTTAACTGTCAATGAAGTAATTAATAGTAACAATTAGCCTAAAAATAACCCAATAGTAATATCCTTCTTGGCGATATAGACGTGCTCGACAATTTCATTGAGGATGTCGAGTTTTCTGAGGTTCTACAGCTAATAAATTAAAGGATATAGTGATATATAACGCTGGTGATTATTTTTTAAAATAAAACTTCATACTCGAAATAAAAACGTAACGGAAAACAAGATTTTCCACTGATTTTCTTGGGTGAAATTCAGATATCCTGCCCTCGCGTGTTGACTTTTCCACTCGTTGGTATTGTAGCATTCATTCGCTCGTGATAAAAACTTGAAATTTCTTGGTATTATATCTTAATATGTTCTAGAACATGTTAACTTTTAATTAAACAATTTCATGTTCTAGAACAATCGATAAAAGCTGCATTGTATTTATATGCAGCATGTATTTAAACATATAGCAAACTTATGCTTAAAAAATGTTTCAATCATATCTATATAAATAAAAAAATAACAATTTTTTCTACTCTCGATAGATATCAAAGACACAGTTAACCATACAATTTCGTATCCGTCTCTCAAGCAGCCAACCTCTCCTTAAGTATATCCGTAAAATAAGCCCCCCCCCCCCCCCATGGGGATGCTTTCCATGTGAATGGGCTAAAATTCCGAACTCAATCTATTTACTCTCTAGCCCCAGTAATCTGGAACGATCTACCTATTTGCTGTGCGACAGTCTAACGGATTATTACAACTTATGTATAAATTAAAAAATTGCTTTTAAGCATTATATATTTCAATAAATAAAATATAATATACTATATTATTAATAATTTTGTTTGTTTCGATAATATCATATATTATTGTATATTGTACCTTTACTGTGGTTCATTATTAGGGATGTCCCGGAATTCCGGCGGTTTTTGCCCGATTCCGGTTCCGGCCGGAATTGCCGGAATGGGGTCAATTCCGGCCGGAATTTTACCGGAATTACAAGGTTCATATCTAGTTTAATAGCTGCAATTAGTTTGTTAAATTATTATCAACATTTATATATTTTTTACACAATATTACCAATTAGTTTAAGATACTTTTCAACACTTGTAAAAAAGTATAGAAATAAAGTTTTCTTTGACCGTTAGAGCTAACATTTGGATGCAAGGCATAGATGCCCCCTGGTTAGCCCCTTCAAACCATTCGTGCTGAATCGAAAACTGCCTTGGCCCACATGCAGGGATCGAACCCACGACCTCCAGATAGATTGGAATTCAATGCAACCATTACACCAAGGTGGAACCTAACTAACCTATGTAACGAGGGAAAATTCACAGCCACCCTGTTTATTACAGTGAATTCAGTCTTGGATGGGTATGTAACACATTTCCAAAAATTTTTTACCTGGTAATCAAACTAAATGGTCCCACCATCTGTTACACCACTTAAGTAGTATTCATATACAATTCAATTCAAAATAACCCTTTTAATTTACATTAACTAATTAAACCCTTTGTCGTTCTGAAGATATTTTATGAAATGCATCATTAGGCCCGTGCTCCACTGGTAAGTCGCTTAGTCAGAATGTCAAAATGAATGGCTCCTGGCTCCATTGGTAACATAAGTCATAAGTCATTTGATAAAAAAAATAAGGTGCGACTCACATTTACTGCATATTTATTATACCCAAAGTAACCAATCAGAGGCATCTTTCCGGATATAACACATGATTCATGTCAAAAGATGGAACATGGGTCATAATCACAGTCGTAACTTACGATTTACCAGTGGAGACGCTAACATTGAAACCAATGTGTTTCATAATTTATTCTGACTAAGACTTGATAAGACTTACCAGTGGAGCACGGGCCTTAGCGGGTGGTTTTTCCAATTTGCTTATAAAATGGCGTTTTTTAGATTGAATTTACATTATTTTACATTGATCTTACAATATTTTACATTGAATTTAAATTATTTTACATTGATTTTATATTATTTTACTTTGCATTAATTATTAAATAATATGATAATTACAGGAGGCTAAATAAATTGCCAACCTTAGTTAGCAATGAAACTCGATTAACGATTAACACAATTACAATTACTACTTTAACCTAAAACTAATATAAATATAAAACGTTATTACAATACGTACAGGTCCTGCGAGTGGTCGTTAGTTCAGACCGCGTCGTAGGTGCTACATAATTTAGTAGTTTAATTTCTATTTACAGCAAATCCATTTCTTACCATAAATATATTTATTCCCAGCAATAATTAAACTGTAACATGTACTATTGGCCTCGTTTATTGTTTTGGTTCGAATAACATGTCACTGTAACATGCTCCTTTCCCTTAAAGACACCAGGATATTGCACCAAAGGATCTAATGACGCGATAGGCCGTAACAAACAGCTCAGGTCATTCTCCACTCCACCCACCTTAATTCCCCCAAGGTTCTGAGTCATCTCATTAACAAACTTACTGTAGAAATTAAAAAAATTCATTTGTTTCATAAAAAATTATAAAATTTCCTGGGTCATTTATTGTATTTCACTAATTTCACAATATCCGGTTCAGGCCGGAATTCCGGCCGGAATATTCCGGCATGTTGAATTCCGGTTCCGGTTCCGGCCGGAATCAAAATATCGATTCCGGGACATCCCTATTCATTATCATTATTATATAATTCAATATCCTTATTTAAGTGGGAATAAAGTTAAAGTAACAAACAGTGCTGTTCAACTAGTTGACATTTCAACTATTAAGTTATCATTTGATGTTATTTAGTTAAAGTGGTTTTATTTAACTTGTTAGTCAACGGATTTTTTTAAATAGTTGACTTCAAATAAAATCTAACTAAATTCCGAAAGCTGAAAGCTTTAGGGGGGTAGGTGTAAAACGCGGATCCGGATCCGGATTCAGGATCCTGATACGGATCAGGACCCGGATTTGCGAGTGTAAAAGGCGGATCCGGATTTACATACAATCCGTAACTGAGTGTAATATGCGGATTCTGAAATACGCAATCCGTATTGCAGTGTAAAACGCGGATTCATATATTTTGTGAATCCGGAATGGAGTGTAAAATACGGATTTTCGTTAATTACCAAGTTTTATTGGATCCGGAATGGAGTGTAAAACACGGATTTTCGTTAATTACCAAGTTTTATTGGATCCGGAATGGAGTGTAAAACACGGATTTTCGTTAATTACTACGTTTTATTGGATCCGGAATGGAGTGTAAAACACGGATTTTCGTTAATTACCAAGTTTTGTTGGATCCGGAATGGAGTGTAAAACACGGATTTACGTTAATTACTACGTTTTATTGGATCCGGAATGGAGTGTAAAACATGGATTTACGTTAATTACCAAGTTTTGTTGGATCCGGAATGGAGTGTAAAACACGGATTTACGTTAATTACTACGTTTTATTGGATCCGGAATGGAGTGTAAAACACGGATTTACGTTAATTACAAAGTTTTATTGGATCCGGAATGGAGTGTAAAACACGGATTTTCGTTAATTACTACGTTTTATTGGATCCGGAATGGAGTGTAAAACACGGATTTTCGTTAATTACCAAGTTTTGTTGGATCCGGAATGGAGTGTAAAACACGGATTTACGTTAATTACAAAGTTTTATTGGATCCGGAATGGAGTGTAAAACACGGATTTTCGTTAATTACTACGTTTTATTGGATCCGGAATGGAGTGTAAAACACGGATTTTCGTTAATTACCAAGTTTTGTTGGATCCGGAATGGAGTGTAAAACACGGATTTACGTTAATTACTACGTTTTATTGGATCCGGAATGGAGTGTAAAACATGGATTTACGTTAATTACCAAGTTTTGTTGGATCCGGAATGGAGTGTAAAACACGGATTTACGTTAATTACAAAGTTTTATTGTTCTATGCCTAGGGGCCACACATAAGCTTAATCCGGCTCTGGGGGACACCTTAATAGGGGTCAATGCTTCCCAATGAATTATTAATAAGGGCGATGGTGATGCTTAGCCGTCAGACTTTATTAGATATTGATTAGCTGAAAAACTACTACCGTGGGAACGTGACCTCTCTGGTAGAGCGGCTCTGTAGACAATTGTATGGTAGGATTACTGTCCTGTTCCCTGATTGGCTTATCCATCCCAACCTCCCTTACAAACAAGAATCACTGTTCTGCCTAGCTGGCGGTAGTTTGTACTGCATCATAGCGTACTCTATTTGCCTTGCAAGCGGCCTTGCAAGCGTGCTGCCTTCGTAATTTATGGAGGCTGAACTGTTCAGTATAATTTCTTATCATTTTTAAAGACGAAATACGGTCTAAAACGATTTTCTATGTTTTTAAGTTAAACTGCCTACGTTTGCATAGTAGTCTATGATAAAATTAATTATCCTGGTATTAATCTCTGGTTATTAAAGAAAGAAAAGTTACTAAAGAACAATAAACATTGTACTAATTAATAATTGTAACTAGATGAGGGTCTGCGCCTTCATTGCATATGCGTTTTACAAAATGTTCATTAAAACTTACTAATTAACTTGAATCCGCGTTTTACACCCCGTCCGGATCCAGAAACACTTTGTAATTAACCCGAATCCGCGTTTTACACCCCGTCCCGGGTAAAACTTGGTAATAAACTTGAATTCGCGTTTTACACCCCGTCCCGGATCCAATAAAACTTGGTAATAAACTTGAATCCGCATTTTACACCCCGTCCCGGATCCAATAAAACTTGGTAATAAACTTGAATCCGCATTTTACACCCCGTCCCGGATCCAGAAACACTTTGTAATTAACCCGAATCCGCGTTTTACACCCCTCCCGGATCCAATAAAACTTGGTAATAAACTTGAATCCGCGTTTTACACCCCGTCCCGGATCCAATAAAACTTGGTAATAAACTTGAATCCGCATTTTACACCCCGTCCCGGATCCAATAAAACTTGGTAATAAACTTGAATCCGCGTTTTACACCCCGTCCCGGATCCAGAAACACTTTGTAATTAACCCGAATCCGCGTTTTACACCCCTTCCCGGATCAGTAACACTTTGGTAATAACTTGAATCCGCGTTTTACACCCCTCCCGGATCCAATAAAACTTAGTAATAAACTTGAATCCGCGTTTTACACCCCGTCCCGGATCCAATAAAACTTGGTAATAAACTTGAATCCGCGTTTTACACCCCGTCCCGGATCCAGAAACACTTTGTAATTAACCCGAATCCGCGTTTTACACCCCTCCCCGGATCCAGTAACACTTTGGTAATAAACTTGAATCCGAGTTTTACACCCCGTCCCGGATCCAATAAAACTTGGTAATAAACTTGAATCCGCGTTTTACACCCCGTCCCGGATCCAATAAAACTTGGTAATAAACTTGAATCCGCGTTTTACACCCCGTCCCGGATCCAGAAACACTTTGTAATTAACCCGAATCCGCGTTTTACACCCCTCCCCGGATCCAGTAACACTTTGGTAATAAACTTGAATCCGAGTTTTACACCCCGTCCCGGATCCAATAAAACTTGGTAATAAACATGAGTCCGCATTTTACACCCCGTCCCGGATCCAATAAAACTTGGTAATAAACATGAGTCCGCATTTTACACCCCTTCCCGGATCCAATAAAACTTAGTAATAAACTTGAATCCGCGTTTTACACCCCGTCCCGGATCCAATAAAACTTGGTAATAAACTTGAATCCGCGTTTTACACCCCTCCCCGGATCCAGTAACACTTTGGTAATAAACTTGAATCCGAGTTTTACACCCCGTCCCGGATCCAATAAAACTTGGTAATAAACATGAGTCCGCATTTTACACCCCGTCCCGGATCCAATAAAACTTTGTAATTAACCCGAATCCGCGTTTTACACCCCTCCCCGGATCCAGTAACACTTTGGTAATAAACTTGAATCCGAGTTTTACACCCCGTCCCGGATCCAATAAAACTTGGTAATAAACTTGAATCCGCGTTTTACACCCCGTCCCGGATCCAATAAAACTTGGTAATAAACTTGAATCCGCGTTTTACACCCCGTCCCGGATCCAATAAAACTTGGTAATAAACATGAATCCGCATTTTACACCCCTTCCCGGATCCAATAAAACTTAGTAATAAACTTGAATCCGCGTTTTACACCCCGTCCCGGATCCAATAAAACTTGGTAATAAACTTGAATCCGCGTTTTACACCCCGTCCCGGATCCAGAAACACTTTGTAATTAACCCGAATCCGCGTTTTACACCCCTCCCCGGATCCAGTAACACTTTGGTAATAAACTTGAATCCGAGTTTTACACCCCTCCCGGATCCAGTAACACTTGGTAATAAACTTGAATCCGAGTTTTACACCCCGTCCCGGATCCAATAAAACTTGGTAATAAACTTGAATCCGCGTTTTACACCCCGTCCCGGATCCAGAAACACTTTGTAATTAACCCGAATCCGCGTTTTACACCCCTCCCCGGATCCAGTAACACTTTGGTAATAAACTTGAATCCGAGTTTTACACCCCGTCCCGGATCCAATAAAACTTGGTAATAAACTTGAATCCGTGTTTTACACCCCTTCCCGGATCCAATAACATTTTGTAATAAACCTGAATCCGTATTTTACACCCAATCCCGGATTCAGTAGAAATATGAATCCGCGTTTTACACTCCATTCAGGATTTAGCCTACAACATGAATCCGCGTTTTACACTCCGTTCCGGATCGAAAAAAAAAGCCAATCCGCGTTTTACACTCGGTTACGGATTCGGTAAATTTAGCAGTGCACGGATCCGCAGATTACACCCTAAAAATGTAAATTCAGTCGACTTCCATAGGGACAATGTTAAATGATAGAATCCGGATCCTGATCCGGATCCGCGTTTTACTCTGACCCGCTTTAGGGTTTTCTATGTCCTCTTCTCCTTTAACTGCTATGAACCATCTCGTCGAGAGTTTTGACTGAATACTTCTAAACAATAACAATTAAATAATAACACCCATTGTTAAGTTAATAATATTAACTTAACAATGGGTGTTATTATTTATTATTTAAGTTTTTCATATGATTAGCATTACAGTATATTAATAATATACTGTAATGCTAATCATATGAAAAGCCATACTCAATATAGTTTGTGAGGTGTTGCGAAACGGCAGTAACAACAGTTTCTATATGATCCTGAAATATTCAAAATTTTGTATATTAATTATTTACCAAGATGGTTTATATTTATTTATTTGAGTTAATTTGTCAAACTACAAAATTATTTGAACACCACCGGTAACAACTTAGAAAATAAATACTAGCTTCCAAAAAAATCAATAGCTACAGTACCGGTACCATACCATATAATTTGTGGCATTTTATAAACGCAAATCAATAAGAAAAATACCCCCAACAAATTTCCTGGGGGGGGGGGAGGGTGGGGGGGGGGGGGGTGGGGGGTAGGGTAACAAGTCGCCAGTTAATATAAATCATTAATTTGATTTAAAGCAGCAAATTTAATTGCAGCGTTCGAAGCAGCGTCATTGTTGTGAGATCGACGTGTTTTTCAAACGATAGTAGCAGAGTTTAATAGGGAATGGGATATTAAGTGAAACAATCCGACCAAAAAGCAGGTCTAATATTCAAATAGTCAAGGATGAAAGTAGAACTATCGTTTGTGCTTGGGTTACAACTAGGGTTAACTTACCTTCCTTGTCTCCCCGCACTCCCTGTACAGTCCGGCCCTCTTCACATCCAACCCGCGCTCCTCAATATGCCGCATACAGATAATAACGAAGGGCGGCACCCGGGGGTTGGAGCCAGCCGACACGAGACTATCCAACGCAGGCCCACGGTGCGGCCCGCTGGGCACGCAGACGCCCTTAGCGGCGCCCTCGGCCCGGCAATCCGGGTGAACCAACAGCTTACACTCGATACACTTGAGGGCGAGCTTAGAGAAGCCGATACGTTGGCGGCACACGGCGCAGGTGTCGGGTCGCATCACCGTCTTACTGACGAACTCGTGGGGCCGCTGGTCGACGGGGGGCGAGGCCGCCGGCGTCGCGTACACCGCCGCGTCCGACTCGGTCGCCGTCGTCTCTGTCTCGCTACCGAGGACCTGCGTGCGCGTCTGAAACCGGGTCGACTTCTTGGGGATCTCCACCGTGGTCGTCGTCGTCGTGACAACACGTTTAGTGGCACCCGAACGGCGACTCTTCGCCGGCGGGCAGGCCACCCCCTCGTCCGTCTCCGTGTCCAACGACGGCGCCGATGGGCGTTTCTTCTTCCGCTGTCGTTTCGGTTCGTCCAGATCGTCCAGCGAGTAATCGTACGAGATATCCGACTCCAATAAACTCCCCGTAAAATCCGCGTCCGTCGACTCTGTAGCCACATCCTCCCGGAACTTCGACGGAATATCGAATAAACTTCGTTTCAACTCCTCGTTCAACCCGGTTTTATTCCCCGGCTCGAGGAGCAACTCCTTCATGAGTTCGAGTTTACTCATCAATTCGTCCCGCTCCGCCTCCACCGCTCGCCGACGTCGGCTCTGCTCCTCCAGCGATTGCCGCGCGTGTTTCAGTTGGTTGTCGTACGTCGCCGCCGTATCTTTGAGTCGGGCGATCTCGATCCGGAGTAACGCCGATTCGTTGTTCCACGTCGCCCAACGCAATCGCGATTCCTCCACGAGATTGATAAAGTTGAGGAATTCTTCATCTTCATGTTGAGCGATAAGTTGGTTGGTGGATTCTACGAGATTATCAAAAACGTGAACAATAACTTGTAGACGAGGGTCTTTCACCTTATTCTGTTTAGCCATCTTCTGCATAATTCTCTGCCGCTGCCACCGTCTGACCGTATCACCCTACCCAGCTCAATCTGTCTATCCTGATATCAGTCAATTTCTGGGTGCTGTTCCTTTCCGGCTGACCGGGTTGGCTGACTACTTCACTGGTTGAAGGCCTATCTGCCTATTCCTGTACCTATTGAAGTAGGCCTACTGCAGTTATTATGAGTTAGGAACACTGGTGACTTTCTGAATTTCTACTGTTCTAGCTGTCTCTGAGCACAGGCAAAAATTTTCCACATATTTACAGTCAGAAAAGTGTCCGTGCTGCCGTGTCCGTCAGTCACTCTCACTCAAAAAGTCCGTAAAAGGTGCCACCCTGCTCCATAGCGCGGCAAATTGAAATTCAAATGATTGAAAGACATGTTATTTGTACTGGAAAGGGTGGTAGATCATAATCTGCCACCTAGGCCTATATACTGATATATTGGCGGTAAATTCAAATCTGTTTTAACATTGAATACATAGAGTAAGACTAATGTACTTCATTGAATCTGAACAAATTATTTCTTATCGGTTTAACTCACTCAATCCGTTAATGTTTGTTGATTTACAGATTTATCTATTCCAGTATTCTGGGACTTCGAGCAGCACGTGCTGACGTGAACAACTAACTGACTAAACCAGCACGTTAACTACTCTGGGGTTTCGAGCAGCACGTGAACAACTAAACTGGCTGGTTACCTAGTCTGGGACTTCGAGCAGCACGTGAACAACTAAACCAGCACGTTAACTAGTCTGGGGCTTCGAGCGAGCCCCTATCTGCCTATTGAAAAGTTTTACATGTATGCCGAGCATGTTCGGCGCAGCACTATAACTTGCGCCGGGAGCTGGCGCAGAAATGTGCTACGCCGGGCAATGAACAGGAAGGGTCGGCGCAGAGATGTGCTACGCCGGCGTAGCCGGTCTGCCGGTAGAGCACTGGCTGACTGGCAATGATAGAGATGCTGCGCTCGGCGCAGCAGGCGTCGAAATATTCCCGCCTTCGACGCTGCAGAAATTGACCCGGCGCCGTACTGCCGTACTGCCGTAGCACTGGAGCAGGAATCAGCCCAGCACACCCGGCGTACCGCAGTGCGCAGTACCGGTACATATTTGCCTGGCGCAGAAATCAGCCGAACCTAGCACCAGGCAGACAGTGAGACAGCAGACATGCGTTCATCAGACCAACAGCACAGTAACACAATAACAACTGGCCATGCAGGAGGCAGAATGGGAACTCACACTGCAGCACTGGCTGACTACTGCTGTACTGTGTACTGCAACTGGTCATTTATTTACATATTTAACCTTATGCCTGTATGCTGTTATGCAGTAGGCAGGTAGGCAGGCAATAATAATAATAATAATAATAATAAATATATTTGTAAAGCGCCAAAATTACAATTGTGGCGTACCGGTACTCTAAGGCGCTGAGATTTGCAAGAGTTTGTTCTATCACAGTTCCATTAGTCATTATTGCTATTGGTCAGTCGTCAGTCAGTTTATTTATTTACATAATATTGCTGTATTGTATAAGCTAAATTTATATTATATTATAATATTTGGATGGAGACACCGCTGTCATAGAAGCGTATAAATAAAACTGCACATATAATAAAACAGGCAGACAAGATGAAGTTGAACAGTGAATAAAACAAAACGACTTATACTATGGCACTATTGATAATGAAACAATTTATTACTGACACACAGGTGTAAGCATTGGAAATTGCAGTTCAATGACTCCAAGTGCAAGTTCATGCATGCATCTAGGTTCTAGAAATTCCCAAGCAACTTTTTACACAATTAATGGACGGACACTTTTATCGGCAACCGAGAACGTGATTTTGGTATTACATTTACACCAGACTTGTCCTTCACAGCTCACTGCACAAAGATTGGAGCCCGCGCCATGCGAGTCGTCCATTTAATACGAAGAACTAACACGTCATTACCCGTCTAACTGCCCACGGCTTCCACCATAAGATCTGTTCCACCGCTACACCGTTTCATATTCTCTCCGATGAATGTGTCTGCCGGTTCTGCTCCGGTTCGTGCACCGAACTCTACCACGCATTATCGTGCCCCCTCTGCCCATCTCCCTCCGAGCTTGCCGCCTCTTAACTCTTACATATTTCACTTTCTCTATCAAGTATTTTAAAACTAAAGAATACATTTTAAATAACATTTTCTTAATAATGTGCATCTTATATTTTATTTTAATATTTAAGTTTATAATAATTCAAGTTTACCCCGCTTGGGGGTGTATCTTTTATTAAAAAAATACGAATAACTTTTACATATTTGGAAGCTCCGATGTTTACCCTCTGACCCTGTTATTCAAATCCCTTGTTCGGCCTCTCCTTGAATACGACACAGTTGTTTGTTCGCCATACCTCCGACATGATATATATCTGTATATTGATCGTATTGAACTAGTAGGCCTTACTATGTACGCCTATGGTTGCGATACGGTTGTTAATTTAATATGTTGGCCCTGAAAAGGGCCGTTTGGGTTGGTTTAATACGTTCAGTAGTTGGCCCTGGCCCTGGAAAGTGCCGTTTGGGTTGGTTTAAGACGTTCAGTAGTTGGCCCTGGCCCTGGAAAGGGCCGTTTGGGTTGGTTAAAGACGTTCAGTAGTTTGCCCTGGCCCTGGAAAGGGCCGTTTGGGTTGGTTTAAGATGTTCAGTAGTTGGCCCTGAAAGGGCCGTTTGTGTTGGCTAAGTCAGGTCGACATTTGACATTGAACACTGTCGTTTCAACATTCAACAGAGACATTCAACAAGGGTACCGATAGTAATGTTTGCAAAGAGCAAGGAGATTCGAGAAAGGCGGTTGCGATTTAAATGTCTCAAAAACTACGTTCCAGAACGTGCAGTTCGTTTGTCAGTTTGTGCTTAATGTCAGTTTGTACCGTACAACAAGAGTCCCACAAGAAATTAAAACAAATAAGTTGGTGCCAGTTCCCAAGAAGGGCAACCTAACACTCTATGGTTCTTTTCGGGGAATCTCATTGATCTTGATTGCTGCAAAGCTATACAATAGAATTCTATTAAATCGCATCAGGGATCCCATTGAGAGACTGCTCCGTGGAAATCAGAATGGGTTCCGTAAAGGTCGTGGGACCATGGAGCCCATTTTGGCACTTAGAAGGATAATTGAAGAGTTATCAAAAAAGAAAGACAGTCATCTGGCTGTTATCTTTGTTGACTTCTTCAAGGCCTTTGATTCAGTCTCCCGCTCACGTATGTTCAGCATACTTTCATTATATGGGATTCCTGATGAAATTATTGCAGCAATCAGATCAGTATACGATGGTTCGACAACATTTGTGTCTACTGTTGATGGTGACACAGAACCATTTGAAGTGTTATGGGGTGTCCTCCAGGGAGACACACTTGCACCATTCTTGTTCATAATTGTGGTTGACTATGTTCTACGCATGTCCTTAGATCATCATAATGATGATGGGGTGATGATAACTCCACCTACTGGCTCCAGAAGTCGAGGAAATCCTGCCAAGTACCTAACTGATCTAGACTTTGCTGATGACTTAGGAGTACTCTCAGAATCACTAGAGGGAGCCCAACGGCTCCTCAGCTCATTAGAACATGCTGCTTCTAGTGTTGGTCTATTTATTAACTCCAGAAAGACCAAAAATTTGACAGTTAACTTTGAAAGTTCTCAGCAAGTCTCTGATCGGATGAGCATAAGCTCAAAGGATGGTATGCTTGAGCATGTGTGTACGCGCTTTTGAAGACCTTTAGCAGTTTAACCTGCCAAAATTTATATGTCTTTTGGTTTATAAATAGACTTTAGAAATTGACAAATATTTAATACCAATAAACACAACATTAGCAGAAGCCAGCCTAGTGCGCGTCCATTCACCCGCTGGATATACCCGGGAGACTGGATTCTGAGGGCTTAGATTATTATTGCAGTGTAAGCTTACTGTATTATTCGATTGATCGTTAATAAATAATTTCTGACTAATATTATTCACTTTCGGGAAATATTAACAGTTCCTTTAGGACGTGGCGCTCTATCTAGGTAAACAGAGATATGACTTATACTAATCACAACGGTAAGTCGGTAAGGCTTATGATTCACGTATGAGGCGCATTCTTTAGGAAATGCTTAGTTATCAGTCACAATCATGCACACTACCGGTAACACACAATACTGCTCACTTATTTGCCGACCGTCAATGAATTTTATCATATATAAAGAGAACAGCAACTGACTCATGTAGTGCTTATCAAATAGCATTAAATTCACTACAAACCACAATAATATAAGTCGCAATCGCTATATGTAACCTGTCTCTCTAACCTGTAGTGTATCAAGAAAATTGGGAAATTTGGGTTCTTTATAAATGTTCTCCAAATAATATTCAACCAACTGATACAAAATATGACAACAGTAAAAAGCATTAAGACGGTAGGTTAAGATATGATATGACAAGTTATGAACTGGACTGTGCCGTGATATGCACTGATAACAGTTATACGCTCTATAATCTTAAGCCTACTAATGTTTCTTCTAAAGTCTGAAACGAATTGACTCTAGAGCCGGTGTTCCTGGCCTAGATAGAAACAACACAACAGTATCAAGAAAAACAGTAAGACAGAACACTCCTAGCATGATCTGCCAAAATATCTCCACATCGACAGAAAAAATCGCTCTGATTGGCTGTTAAGCTAAACAAAGAACCATGTGTCCAATGGCCGTTTCCATGTCAGCAACCAGCTGTTAGATGTCGTAATCTGAATCATCAAGGCTAAGCTGTGCCAGGGTATTTGGTGCATTGCGGGTTTTTTGCCTTACCATGTCCTCCAAAGCACGTATATAGAAGAATGACTTTTATGTCCGTTAAAACACCTATAACGGTACCTTGCGGGCGAGGGGGACTGAGTATATCCGCAAAAGCTTTTACAATGTGGACGACTTCTGTTACCTGGGATCATGGATCCGGAAGTCAGGTGAGGACCTTCGAATACGTAAGGGAAAGGCATGGGCAGCCTTGAATAGGCTTTCCAGGATTTGGAAGACACCGAGAATTAATCGGAAACTTAAGGTCCGATTATTTAGAGCAGCAGTAGTTCCAGTACTCCTCTATGGGAGTCCATGCTGGGCTCTAACTGCTGAGGACACCAAATCTCTGGATGGCACATTCACAAGAATGCTACGCCGGGTTCATTGTGTCAAGCACAATGCACACATCTCCAACCAGACACTATATAACATTGGAGGTGTCTCATTGTTTCCCCAAGCTTGACACTAGAACAAAATCGCCTCCGCTTTGCAGGACATTGCTTTCGCCGTGAGGACCAGCCAGTGCATAATCTTGTACTTTGGCAGCCTCATGGAGTGAATAAGCATGGTGGACAGCCCATGACTTTCTTGAGACGCATCTTAAAGGACACTGGCCTTGAAGATGCGGATGATCTAGCAAATGTCATGGGTGATAGGGAGTTGTTGCGGCGCAATTTTGTCGACAAGCCGGCACAGCATTCTTAAAAATGCAGCTGCAATGCAGCATGCCGATACTAGTAGTTGTGCTTAATACAGTAGCACCGGACCGGAGCAACGCCATACAAGCCCCTTGAATCCCCTGTCCTTCACCAGCGTAGTTTTAAATTGTGCAGTATAACCCGGAAAAGGACGGGTGAGCTGGAAGTATATGGTGTAGAGAGACAGACAATTTTAATAAGTGGTAAGTATGTTTAGATCAATTAAAACACATTTCTTTAAGTAAACCACCTGAACTAATTAAACATTTAATGGAATGTGGTATGGGGATTACACAGCTGTATAATTTTTAAGTATAATTATTTAAATATACTGCAACCACAATTATGAACAAGAATGGTGCAAATGTGTCTCCCTGGAGGACGCCCCATAACACCCTGGACTTTGCCTGGACTTTACGACGTAACTATAAAATAATTAATTTCAATTAAAGGGCAGGCTGCTGTTTTTTACCGTGATCAACTTAATTAACTAATTAACTAGGCCTACGTTTATCAGTTTATCTTAGCTTCTCGAAGGCCACACGTAAATTCAACTTGGAAAATTTCTAAACCTTTGCCAAGCAGCATGTGTGAAATATTTGACCTTCTAGTATTGTACAGTATATGGTGAAGAGTGAAGGTGTCAGATAATAATAAAATAAAATTCTTCATTTTATTTAAATTGAGAAGATTTGAAAGTTAAATACCAATCATTTTGTGTAACACAAGCACTAATATAAAATTTAGTATTTATAACGTCACTAAATTAAAAATAGATATTATCAATAAAAAGTGTAGGCCTTCGAAGAAATTAAAATAAATTAATTTGATGTTTGCCGCCTTTTGAGGCAGCGGCATTTATTTTAAGCTGTCAATCACCCAGTTGGTGGTGGTCACATACTGTAGGCTAACAAAAGTTAACAAACACGGATGGAAGGGTTGGTTGGCTTAGCTTGGTTTCTAAAGAGAGATGGGCTAGGCCTACTGCATCTCTGATTCGTCAATGGGATATTTAATACTAGTGACGGGCCTAGCGGCCCGATAAGGAACCGACTTTTTATTTCAAATAAAAGAGACAACGAGGTCGGCTCGGTCTTGCACGATTGGGCACGATTAAGTTCGACTTGGCTTGATCGGCTCGGTTTGGCTCGATTAGGCTCCTCGTTTTGGAATTTCGAAACCACGCTGGTGCGATGCGCGATATCGTGTTTAGTTAATAAATTGAAAACTCCATCAATTCATGTGCAACCAGTAATAAGAAATCGCGATAAATGTAATTTAATAAAAATTATTCTAGAAAAATTTTCCTCAAAAAGTATGAAGTCTTGGCGTTGGTGACGCGAAACTAGGCTAGTGAGATTCAGGATATTGCGTTTAATATAAAAATCGAAAACGCTATCGAATTCCGTAAAGGCGTTAATAAAATACTGAAACTTTTTTGAAATTTGTAAAATTCTAGAACTGGAAAAAATTATTTTTTGAACGGCGCTGTTTGGGGTTTGGAAACATGGATAGGCTGAAAGAGGACATCTAATTAAGTTGAAAAATGAAAACCCCATCGAATTTGGACAAAGCGTTCCGGATTTATAGCGGATCGAAAAAAATTGACCCCCCCCCCAGTCGCCAAAAATTTACAGTAATTTAAAATTTTGCAAAAAAAAATTTTTGCGTTATTTTTGATGGCGAATCGATTGGCAGTACTGGCTACGAAAAATTTTTTTTTGAAATTTTTGGTCAGAAAAAAAACATGGAAAAAGTATATTTTTAAAAAGATTTGATGTCTTTGCCTATGGTCAGAGAATGATCCAACTCTGTAACTTGGCAATCGCTCAAATCCATTCAGCTGAATGGCACAGTAGAGTAAACTAAAGTAAATTCCCTATACAATGTTCTGAAGGGGTGACTGACAGAGAGTAATCCAACAATAAAACATTTTGCAATAATGTTGGCATTAATGTAGCCAACTCACTGTGTACGTAACAGTCATTCAGCTTACATTAGCAGAGTGAGATATTACCATAGATTGCATTGGGAAGAGTAATTCAGCTGAGGCGATATTAGATTTCAAACTAAACCAACCAGTTCATAATGTTTGCTTTGACAGAGAGTGGTGGCCTATACAAACAGTATGGGTGTACTGAGTATAATAATCTTGGCAACCTCATCGATTTATTACTAAGCCTTCTGTAGAAATGCATTACATAAGCCATTTTTCATCACGACACCAGCTGTCATGGGTGTTATTTTACCATTGCGCCTATGGCGTTTTTTCGTTTATGTCTATTTTTCGAGCCCACGGCTCATGGACGAAATAGCGGAACATACCAGGGACCTTAGAATCGCGGTATCTAGCCGCTGTGAAAATTTCATCAAAATCGTTAGAGTAGTTTTGGCTGTAGATTAGTCAGTCAGTCAGTCAGTCAGCCAGCCAGCCAGCCAGTCTCGAGCAATTCTTACAGTAATGAACCTCTCGGTTCCTAATAATTGTTTGATTACTCAATATAACTAATAATTGTTTGATTACTCAATAAAAAGTAAGCGGAAAACACCGCATTTTTCACTATCAAGTGCCTGACTTGATTGTACAGTACACAGTACTACATTGTACACCATAGTCTGATAGTGTCGGAATATAGTGTAATTATTCTGGTACCTGCTGCCCCCTCTCATCCTCCCACCCAAAATTTTTCTACAAATCTTAATGAGATTGAATGAAATTTGAAACAGAGATACAGTAGTTTCACCTCCCGACCACTACTGACTGCGTGAGCCAGAATTATTATCTTTGCTTTCTCATTCGTTAGCTAGTGTTTAAAAAAGGTCTCTCCGGCGATATTGCACCAGTTAGACCGCAGTTATTCTTCAACCTTATGGTGATTTGTTGGTAATGTTAGAAAGCTGGCCATGCAAGATTCCAAATATGTAACACAATCTGAATATGAGACTAATAGACTGAAATGAGACTGTAGCTGATATGAGCGTTCAAAATTTGCATGGTTTTGCATCTGCGCGAGGCTGCTTTATTCTATTTAATAAATAAACCATTTTCTGGAACATTTTGTTTAAGCCATACGTAGCCGGGCAACAATACAAAACCTCTTTAATCATCTATTACGTAGCTATATTCATACATAAACAAAATGTTCTAGAATATGGTTTGTTTATTGAATAGAATAAAATAGCTCTCACGCAGGTGTAAAACCATTCAACTTTAGAAAGCTCATTTTGGAATCCTTTGTTGCTTTCTAACAATACCAACAAATCGGTTGAAGAATAACTGCGGTGTAACGAGAGCATAATCGACTAGACATTGTTTTGAAACGCTTGTAGCTAAAAAATGAAAGCAAAAATAAAATTCTGGCTCACCAAGAATAAGTGGGGATAAGGTGTGTGGGGGTTGCAGGTACCTGAAACTGAATAACGACACTATTTTCCAGGTCATGGTGTAGAGCACGTTATCCAGACAGACAGGTGGGTAGAGCGTCGGTCTCTGTAATGGATTTCTCGTGCATCTGGCACGATAAACACCTAAAACGGCTTTGAATCTCTAAGGTCTCCAAAAAGTGTTACCTTTTGCCTTATTGTTTTGGTTTCTGGCTATCAATACTGTAATGAAAATATTTCCCAATAGTACACGGTCCTTCAGTGAGTTTTTATTTATGGACATCCACAACCATTCAAAGATAGTGCTAAAACACAGTGATCTATGTTCTTTCAAAGATGTTCTATTGCTCCCTTCTGGTATATAAAAATAGTAACCGGGTAAGGGGTGCTTTGGGTCCGTTAGGATCCAAAGTATAGCCTCGAAAAATAATACAATTTAAATAATTTGTATTCAAAATGATAGAAAATACAGTATTTTTAGTAGTTTCGTTATGCTAAAAATACTCTGAAAAAATGTACAAATCTCAAAAAAGGGTATAAGGTCAGACAAACGTCTATAGGTAGTGAAAGAAGTCGTGAAATGAAGTCGTAATAAACTTGGCTATTGGAACTTGGCCATAGTGAAGAACACCAGGTTACCGTCTCAGACCAAACAGGGGTGGGATGGGACCGATTGGACGCAAATGCTTAGCTGTTACTTTGCCCTCAAAACTATAGGGCCTACAGTCGGTCCTGGCGAGCCTGGGACGAACACTATAGCCAGCGGACAGAGTGCACAAGCACCACCGTAACGATAAGCCGTACCGTAACCGTAGCCGTAGCGTAACCAACCGGAACCGTCAAAGCCTGTGAGGACACTGCTACTTTTCCCTCTAAACTGAATGGTCGATCCTGGCTGGGTCGAACCAAGCACCCAGCGGACAGAGTGCGCTAGCGCTGTTTGGCCAAAGCTAAGTCCTCAGCGGCAACCTTACCTACGAGCCCAAACACTACGCACCCCATCGCCAGGAGTACGTTGGCAATGGATCAAAGTAGGTCTGATTCCGAAGAGCAGAGCCTAGATTAGCTGCCGAGGCGGGCTGTACCGAGGCTGTCTACTAAGGCTGTACTGACTGACTTTCCACCCAAATGTGGGCCCTTTTAAACCCGGTAAGGGGTCAATGTGAAATTGACCCCTAATTATCACCCATTTTGGAGTTATCTTTCTCGGCAGCGATTTTTACGTTGAACACATGTAAATGATAATTAATATTGGTCTGTTAAACTGGTCGATAGCTGATTTCTAATAATGATAATTCAAGTACTGTAGAGTTCTGTTACAAATATTCCCTTGTTAATACAATGGTTTAAGTATAATGGGGCACGTAGGGAACAAGGGATGTCTGCATAGCGGAGAGGAGTCTCCAATGCAAGGAAGGGAGTGGAGTTTTACAGGGCACTCCCTTATTTCGTGACAGTGGCTTACAGAGAAACCAGGGGCGGGCGACACAAAGCTCCGTTAATTTTAAAGTTAACGGAGGTTTAACGGAAGTGCACTTAACGGATAACTTATAATGGGCGACCCGAAAGAGTATTTAGGATACTCTTTATCTAAAAGTGATACTTTCCAAATGATCATAAAATTGCGTACACGTGAAAGTTGTTGTGGTTGCTTAGGCAACTCGATAATGTTATTGTTGGAGTGCCGTTTCAAATTGAAACCCTTCCACATCTAAAAAATATTATAGACAAAAGCAGTAAATACTATGTTTAGGCAATATCGCACACAATTAATGTTAAGATCGGGAATGTAACATGATCAAAACAACTAATAGAGTGCCCGAGTATTGCCGTGATTGCCGTGAGTAGTGATCGTGATTGCACATCTAAGTCCACCCACATCAGCTGTAACGCGCCGCAATGTTTATTAGAACTACCGTCAAATAGGACTTGGATAATGCGGAGATGGTTGAATGTCACACAGAACGTGAATTCAAGTTCTATACTATGAAACTATGAAAGCTATAAATATAGTTTTTCAGAATGCATTTAGTTATGTAGAGTAGAATACAAAACATTTCTTAACGGAACCTTAAAGGTGCTCTACCGGGCAATGTAAAAAGACCGCAAGTTGCATTTTTCCAAAATTAACTTTTTCACATTTCCTGGGTCTATAAAATGCGCTCTATCTAAAGGTATAATCGAGAACACCGTATCTACTCTAGTTCTCGAGATATGTAATGTAGAAAGGCCGTAAGTCACAACATTTGTATTGGTTACAAAGGAAAAAGACCGTAAGTGCAATACAAAATACCGCAGCTACTTAAATTTATGCAAAAAAACGTAAGTCAATAAGACTTGAAATATGTATTTACATTTTTATGTATTTATAGGTTGTACAATGCAAAAATACCGTAAGTACAAAAAATAACTCTGAAGTCAAAATATTAATGGAAAGTGAAAAATAATCACGTAGAAAAATTTCCCACCCCAAATTGCGTAGGGTTATAAAAAAATAGTAATTTACGGACATTTTAAACCAACAATCTGAAGGCCAACTGTAATTTGCGTTTTACTTGAAATGACTTTTTGTGACTTGCCGTCTTTTTACATTAACATTGTACGGCAGTACTGTAAATAGGCCCTACAGCACATATGTACAAAGTCTGTAATGTTTACGGTACTAAAACAAGGCCGGGGCCTATTATATATTATTACATATAGATCAATAATGACTCTAACAACTAGAAACCGTAGCAACCAAAATAAACATATGTTATCTCCGTAGCAACCAAAATAAACAGATGTTATCTCCGTAGCAACCAAAATAAACAGATGTTATCTCCGTAGCAACCAGAATAAACATATGTTATCTCCGTAGCAACCAAAATAAACAGATGTTATCTCCGTAGCAACCAAAATAAACAGATGTTATCTCCGTAGCAACCAGAATAAACATATGTTATCTCCGTAGCAACCAAAATAAACAGATGTTATCTCCGTAGCAACCAAAATAAACAGATGTTATCTCCGTAGCAACCAGAATAAACATATGTTATCTCCGTAGCAACCAAAATAAACAGATGTTATCTCCGTAGCAACCAGTATAAACATATGTTATCTCCGTAGCAACCAGAATAAACATATGTTATCTCCGTAGCAACCAAAATAAACAGATGTTATCTCCGTAGCAACCAGTATAAACAGATGTTATCTCCGTAGCAACCAAAATAAACAGATGTTATCTCCGTAGCAACCAAAATAAACAGATGTTATCTCCGTAGCAACCAAAATAAACATATTTTATCTCCGTAGCAACCATAGTAAACATATGTTACCTCCGTAGCAACCAAAATAAACATATGTTATCTCCGTAGCAACCAGTATAAACAGATGTTATCTCCGTAGCAACCAGTATAAACAGATGTTATCTCCGTAGCAACCAAAATAAACAGATGTTATCTCCGTAGCAACCAAAATAAACATATGTTATCTCCGTAGCAACCAAAATAAACATATTTTATCTCCGTAGCAACCATAGTAAACATATGTTATCTCCGTAGCAACCAAAATAAACAGATGTTATCTCCGTAGCAATCAAAATAAACAGATGTTATCTCCGTAGCAACCAGTATAAACAGATGTTATCTCCGTAGCAACCAGAATAAACATATGTTATCTCCGTAGCAACCAAAATAAACAGATGTTATCTCCGTAGCAACCAAAATAAACAGATGTTATCTCCGTAGCAACCAGTATAAACAGATGTTATCTCCATAGCAACCAGAATAAACATGTTATCTCCGTAGCAACCAAAATAAACAGATGTTATCTCCCTAGCAACCAGTATAAACAGATGTTTTCTCCGTAGCAACCAGTATAAATAGATGTTATCTCCATAGCAACCAGTATAAACAGATGTTATCTCCCTAGTTTCAGTTTAACCTTTAACACTTTAGGAACATGTCGGATAGTTAAAGAAACCCGAGTACCCCGTTGTAGCACCCCATCTAGCGGCGCCGAGACGCACTCACTAAGATTAACTATCCCGGAGTGTAAGCTGTCTGAAGTTACTTCCGAGATCCCGTGGAGGTAGTGAGTGTACAAGGACAGCTGGAGGAGGAGTAAACTCCTGGGTTGTAGAAGGAGGGAGAACGCAGGGCGGGTTACTGGGTGGAGTTGGGATGGGTTGGTGTGGTCTGTATGAGAGGCGGCGAGGGTTACTGGGTGGCGTTGGGATGGGTTGGTGTGGTCTGTATGAGAGGCGGCGATATGATTGGCAGAGCTGGGGTCGTCTATATCACTGCTATGTTTATCTGACTCAATCATCTTAATATTCATCATGGGATCAATCTCCGTCTTGGGGCCGTAGAAATCTAGCACGGTGTTGGATCCCAGACTAATTGTAGCCACAGTTGGCGAATATAAAGGTCCGTCTTCGTGTGGCATGATTCCTTGTCCACACAGATACTCATTGACTAAGACGTGATTGGGTTTATAGGATCGGAAGACCCCTAAATCGGCCACTTTATCGGTGTATGTTTGCAGCCAATGGGGGAGGGGTTCAGCGACCATTCCCTTTGGGTGGGGGAGGCCACCCCAGTTCTGTAGACGTCGACGGGACAGGGCGGTCCATTTGGGTTTAGAGGAGTCATACACCTTTTTTAACAAGAATAATTCTTCGTTCTCTGTTATAAAGTTCGGAATGTAAAAGGCTGCATCCGGAATCTTTCCAAGTCTATATTCCTCAAATGTAGGCCTACTCGTCGTTTTATCATCTTCCATAACCAGCCCCCTCGCGCTCGCCCAAGTACACTTTACTTTTGTTTATTTACTAAAGTTGGTTGTTGGTTGCAGCTTGCAGGACAATGTAGGCCTACTAATGCTGTAATGAAGACATGTACAGATGTACCTGTAGGCTGTAGCTATTCAACTTCTATTCTACATCCGATAGTCTGATAGTATTGCACCGGTAGTACTGCAGTTAGTACCGGTACCATAACATCAGAACATTAGGGTGGGGAGGGATAGGGAATAATATGTAGTTATTATTGCATATTCTTACATTAATTTCCTGAGGGATTGTATATTTTTTATATGTTGCCTACAGAGGCGCGCAAAATCGACCCCCCCCCCCTCCCCTGCCCGAATTCCAGCTCCCCTCATACATGTGATGTAGAGAATTTGTCTCCACAATCCCTTATGGGGGGGGGGGGGGGGGGGGGGGGGGGTGGATGGTTGTAATGGATGACCATATTTTGTTAGATTTATAGGGGCCTAGGGGATTTTTTATAGAATTAATTTTCTCTTCCTTTTAAATCACTTATTATGTCCGTTTATTTAGACTTTTGGTTAGTTTTTTTAGTTTTATTTTAGCGATTTAAGTTCTCCGGTACTACTGCTGCTGTTCTCTTCTTAGGCCATCATTACCAGAATAAGTACAAGGAAAGAGTGATATTCTTTAGGCCATGATTACCAGTACAGCAGTATCAGTAGGCCTATAAGGAAAGAGTGGTGCAAAGATAATGCCTAAACCCTAGAAAGAATAATATTGCGGAACTGCAATACGTAGGCCTACTGATACTGTGAAATTTATTTATCACTATTATTTATATTTACTAAAAAATAAATTTACTAATTATTTCATGAATTTTAGTACTGTAGTCTATTTTAAATAACCTGGCTTTGCAGGCCCGGCGCTCAGCCAACTGAGCTACCCCGCCTTTGGAAAAGTTTATTGTTTTGGTTAGAAAAGCCTGCCCCTGTAACCTGCTCCTTTCCCTGAATTTCTAAAGAAAACGTTTCTTGTTTTGGTTAGAAAAGCCCGCCCCTGTAACCTGCTCCTTTCCCTGAAATTCTAAAGAAAACGTTTATTGTTTTGGTTAGAAAAGCCCGCCATTGTATCCTGCTCCTTCCTCTTTATTATTGCTAAAGAAAACTTTTATTGTTTTGGTTAGAAAAGCCCGCATTTGTAACCTGCTCCTTTCTCTGTATTGCTAAAGAAAACGTTTATTGTTTTGGATAGAAAAGAGCGGCTTTGTAACCTTCTCCTTTCGTTAAACTGCATAATGTATATTTTTCCAAAACAAGTTGAGCCGATTCAATAACAAGTTGCACACTTATGTGGAATCTACTGTGGGAGAATTCCGCCATATTTATTTAAAAAAAAATAGAAAGCAGGGAATTTTTGGACGTCCAAAAATTAATTTAAGGACGTCCAAAAAATAATTTATGGACGTCCAAAAAATAATTTATGGACGTCCAAAAATTAATTTATGGACGTCCAAAAATTACTACTACTACTAGGTCGAGCGAACTCGGACAGTGGAAATGAGATCCTTCCAGGCTTCCCGATTCTCCATAGTTGTCGCAATTTCGTTTCTCCCAAGTTCAGTATCCCTTTCAAGTTGATCTATATATGTTATGGCCGGTCGTCCACGACTACGCTTTCCATGAGTTGGTTGCCAGAGAAGTAGATCTGGTATGACCTCGTCTTTACTTCGCCAGCAGTGCCCACTGAATCTTAATCTGCGTTCACGGAGGGTGGTTGATACAGGTGGTATTGTACCATAAAGCTCGGCGTTTGTCATGTGTTGTCTCCAGCTGATGTTTAGGGCTGCCCTTAGTAGTCTTGTGTAGCAACCATCAATTCGTTGTTCAAGTGATTTAGTCAGTGTCCAGGTCTCACCCCCGTATAAAAATACACTTTCCACTGTGGCTCGAAAGAACTTAGTCTTCAGGTGCCTGGAGAGATCTGATTTCCAGATGGTATCCATTTTTGATAGAGCTACCCAAGCCTTTGCTTTCCTAACTTCTATGTCCTTTTTGCTACTCTCTATCCATGATCCAAGGTACTGGAAGTCATCGACCTTCCTTAGTTGATTATTATCAATGGTTGTCAAGTTTCCATCAACATTAAAGGTCATGAATTCGGTCTTTGTAGCATTTATATGCAATCCAACCTCCTTAGCAGCCCTCTCCACTTTATTTAGTAGAAGCTGTGCATCTGCTAGCGTATTAGAGAGCAGGGCGATGTCATCCGCAAAGTCGGTGTCTGTGACTGTAGTTGCCGGATATCTACTACTTCTGCGTTCTTGAAGTGTGAATCCCAGATCTTCACCCTTTGTGGCCGTCCTCATTGCGTAATCCAGCACAATTACAAATAGTAATGGTGCTAATGTGTCACCTTGCAGTACGCCAGCCAGGATTGAGAAAAACTCAGTTTCACCATCTGGTGAGAGTACCTGCGCTTCTGTGTCACAATATAACAATCCAATGCCAGCAACAATTACTTCTGGTATTCCATAAGCTCTTAGGATTTCAAGCATTTTACCTCTATGGATGGAGTCGAATGCCTTCTTGAAGTCCACAAAAGTCATGACTGCGGGGAGATTCTTTGACTTAATTCCTTCAATCAGTCTCCGTAGTGCAAGTATCTGAGCTATTGTTGATCTACTTGGTCGAAATCCGTTTTGGCTCTTACGCAGTAGTTTCTCTATGTGAGGCCTAATCCTATATAGAATCATTTTATTGTATATTTTGGCAGCTACCACAAGCAGACAGATCCCACGATAGTTTGTTGGTATGCCGAGGTCTCCTTTCTTGGGGAGAGGCTTTAGTTGACCTTTAGTCCAAATTGGTGGTGGCTTTTCCCCTTTTAACATCCGGTTGCAAACATTCAATAATGGTCTGTTTAGCACTCCGGTTTTCCATACCTCCGCTGGGATTTCATCTAATCCACTCGCTTTATTATTGGACATGCTTTTAATGCTTCTTTGGAGTTCGGCAGGTGTGAAGTCCCCTGTTTCTATAGGTAGTGTCTTGTCATATATTTTCCTTGTAGGGCTGACCTCGATGTTTGGTGGCTGCCCAAGCAAGTTGCTGAAGTGATTTTTCCACTTCCCAACACGTTCTTCAGGACTATCGGCTTTGAGGCGCCCCTTTGCACAACTTTTCCGACCAGATACCTCATTTACAGTTTGCCAGGTAAGTCTTGATTGTTGCTGTATGTGAGCAGTTGTAATTGCTTCAGTTTTATCCTGTATGTACTTTTCCTGGCTGATGTTGTAGGCCAATTTAAGATCGTCCTTAGCTTTCTCAACCTTGTTAATGTTTTCAGTTGTTGGTTGTTCGGTTTTAACTTTGTAGGCTATCTTAAGATCTTCTCTCTTACAAGTAACCTCAGAGTTTTGCCATGGCACATACTGTTTTCGTTTGGGTTTCTGGGGGATATGCCTCTTAGCTGATTCCTTGTGGGCTGTTATTATATTCTGGTATATTGAATCGGTGGATTGGTCTTCATCCATTGACTGAAGTGCTTCAAAGCGGTTTTGAACTTCTACTGTATAAGCATCCTTTACAGCATTGTCAGTTCTGAGTTTCTCCCAGTCATAGTTGATTTGCTTGCTTGTCCTGGGTTTGCTGGCTCTCAAACTGAGTCTTATCTCTGCAGTCACAATTCTGTGGTCCGAACCAATTAGGTTGAACGAGCTGTATGCCTCGCAGTTGATCATGCTGTTTCTCCACTTTTTGTTTATAAGGATGTAATCCAGTTGTGCTTTGGTTCCATTAGGGTATTGAAAGGTCCATAGCTTCCCCTTACTCTTTTCGAATGTGTTGTTTGTTGGTATCAATTCACATTCTTCCATTAGGTCTAAAAGTAAGTACCCATTTCTGTTAGAACTGGTGTTATAGGTGTAACCCTTGATGTCTTCTGGGCCAATTTGCGCATTCAGGTCACCAGCAATGACTTTAACATTGTGTCTCGGTATGTCCTTTATAAGTCCAGTCAGTTCTTCATAAAACTTGACTGCTTGTTCTGGCTCTGAGGCATTGGTTGGACTGTAGCAACATATAACTGTTGCCTTGGGATTCTCATCAAATGTTGCGATCATAACCCTGGAATTTATAGATTCGATGTTGTTTAGGGTCTTTAAGTGCAAATGGGCTTAGCAGAATTCCTACTCCACCAATTGATGCATTGGCCGAGTTTCTTACTGCTGAGCTTGTTACTAACGTCCATCCATTTCCAATTTCATTGTACTTCATGGCAGTGTCTTCATGACAAATCCGATGTTCTTGGATGCAGATGATGTCGATGTTATAATCCATTGCCAGAGCGACCATGTCACCCTGTTTGGTATGTGCTTTCAGCGTGCGTGCGTTCATTGTAGCAATCTTTAGTGTCTTTTTACATTTCAACAGGTTGGTTCTTCTTTCTTCTCTGTCTTCTGTTCCAGTAGCCAATTTATCGACCCCAGCCTGGTGTACCACTGAGGGAGGCGGTCCTTGTTGACCCGGGCGACGACCGAGCCGGTTTTTCTCCTGGAGGGTTCTCATACTCATATACTCATATTATGGACGTCCAAAAATTAATTTATGGACGTCCAAAAATTAATTTATGGACGTCCAAAAATAAATTTTTGGACGTCCACAAATTCCCTGCTTTTTATTTTTTTTTAAATAAATATGGCGGAATTCTGCCACAGTAGGAATCGTCTCGTTAAACTGCATGCAGGCATGTGTGAGGGAGACTTGAACCCCAAAAGTTATAATCGCTCTAAAGAACAGATAAATGAATTTTTCAATGCCGTTTTAACTTTTTCACATTATAATTTATGATTGCTATCATTATGTGAGAGTTTGAGAATTTCAACTTTTAAACTTTTTTTAATTAAATCATATAAGTTTCTGAAAGGACGTAGGGCCTAAGGGGTCTTAACACCACGAGTTAAAATAAATAGAGTTTGCCGACAGCCGTTTCACCCTCACGGGCTTCTTCAGTGCTAGTATATAAAATATCCCGTTGCACTTCTGGGACCCACCTACCCATACAACCAAGCTCACACCATCGCCCCATCAGAAACACCCAATCTATCTCCCTATATTATTACACTTTCAACCCTCCATTAAGCAGCTACTTTTACGGTATAGGCGGCTCCTAGACTCCTACGGCATCGACCTTAAACTAACGACTCGCAACCTTCCAACACTCGGAAACAAGCTCATCAGGAAACGTGAAAAACCGACACACAGTGGAAACGTCCCTTGCAATGTGAGCTCGTGCTGCACGTGTAAAGAAATCGCGAACAATACAACCACTCCCTGGGGTGCGTTCACCTGCAAGTCTCACAATATTTTATATTACTTATCCTGCACCCAACACCCGGACCAATACTACATTGGCGAAACCGAGCAGAAACTGCACAATCGCCTCAATGGCCACCGATTCAATGTGCGACAGCACCGCAAGGGCGCTCCTAGCACTGGCCAGGAGGACCATCTACTTGAACACTTTGCGCAATGCCCACAGTACACTGTCACAGCCTTCAAGCAGTACAGGCGCGATTGCGACCGTCTCAGTGCTGAAGCGCTCTACATACATTTGTACAACCCTCCTTTGAACAAGCAGCGTCCACAGACTTAATTCCACGACCCTTCGTTCACATCTTTCAAATTTATCTCACTTATTTAATTCAAAATACATATATCCAAGTTTTATTAGTTGCATATTGAACTACCCTGTTACATTGTTTTTATTTTGCAGTCACCTACTTATTTTAGGTGCATATTGAACTACCCCGTTAAATTGTTTTTATTTTACAGTCACCTACTTATTTTAGGTGCATATTGAACTACCCCGTTAAATTGTTTTTATTTTACAGTCACCTACTTATTTTAGGTGCATATTGAACTACCCCGTTAAATTGTTTTTATTTTACAGTCACCTACTTATTTTAGGTGCATATTGAACTACCCCGTTAAATTGTTTTTATTTTACAGTCACCTACTTATTTTAGGTGCATAATGAACTACCCCGTTAAATTGTTTTTATTTTGCAGTCACCTACTTATTTTAGGTGCATATTGAACTACCCCGTTACATTGTTTTTATTTTGCAGTCACCTACTTATTTTAGGTGCATATTGAACTACCCCGTTAAATTGTTTTTATTTTGCAGTCACCTACTTATTTTAGGTGCATATTGAACTACCCCGTTAAATTGTTTTTATTTTAAAGTCACTTACTTATTTTAGGTGCATATTGAACTACCCCGTTAAATTGTTTTTATTTTACAGTCACCTACTTATTTTAGGTGCATAATGAACTACCCCGTTAAATTGTTTTTATTTTACAGTCACCTACTTATTTTAGGTGCATAATGAACTACCCGGTTAAAATTGTTTTATTTTACAGTCACCTACTTATTTTAGGTGCATATTGAACTACCCCGTTAAATTGTTTTTATTTTATAGTCACCTACTTATTTTAGGTGCACATTGAACCACCCCGTTACATTGTTTTTTTTTTGGAACCACCCCGTGCATATTGAACTCCCCGTTACATTGCTTTAATTTTACAGTCACTTATATTTTTTTTTTTGGTCCAAATTCAACTACCTCGCTACATTTTTGTCATACAGTACATTAGTACATTGAAAGTACTGTATGTGCATATTAAACCACCAGTTTATGTTTATTGCACGATTCAGTACGAACCATTTTGTGTCTGCCTTATGACGTTATACAGAATGTATTTTACACATTTTGTTAAATAATTTACAATAGTTTTTGAGTTATTAAAAAAAATCAAGTCTCCCCTAAAGTCAAGTCTCCCTCACTCACTAAAGTACAGAAGTACAGGACTAAACTGTCGCATGTGTCCGAGTGGATACGGCGCCTGAACTGCTTACACAATAGTGCTTGGTGGCGCAGGTCCGATGCTGAACGTAGAAAAGCGCTATATAAATAACCAATATTATTATTATTATTAAACTTTTAGTCCTTTTCTTCTGTACTTTACACATGCCTAAACAATACTAAACTTTTAGTCCTGTACTTCTGTACTTTTCACATGCCTACTTGCAGTTTAAATGAATGGAGTTGATAAAGGGCTGTTGCCCGAAATATACTCGGAAATATACTCGGTTATTTCATATTAAATTATATTTTGGGTCACTTAGAAAAAGGTCCTTCCAAACACACTAACTCATTGTCTATTATGGTACCACCATATTGTATTATGGTGACCTGGGCAAAAACCTATTTAAAGAGAAACTGAAATCTCGCATTTCTCGAGACTGTGACTGAAGGTAGCGTTTAATTTGAGTTATTTGTTTTCACTCTTGTCTTATGTGGCATGTGGGGCGAGCCACGAAGTATGCAGAGACTCTGCGAACTGACACTGTGGGGTGGCCGGGGATCCAACCATGTCGGATTTAAAGCTGTCGAATTGAAAATTAGCAGGCATCAATAAGAGCAAAAGTTTCGACTTTTTAGAGACTTTAGACACCATCTTTTTAACAGTCTGCAGCTAGATTGCGAAATGTCTGAATTCCTTTTTTATGGAATAATACTTTCCGATTACTCATCGGTTATTTTCAGATTTAGATGCCCCCTCAAGCCACGGCCCCTAGTCTTTATAGTAATAATCCTACTGTACAGGGGCCTACGTAGAAGCGGCCCTGCAATACTGTAAGTTTGTAAAACTGATACGTTCATAGTCTGCCTGCATTACGTACCATAGTTATTGGTAGCCTTCTACTACTGTGTGTTTGATTTTTTCTGTGTGACTTAGCAAGTAACTTATTACTGTAGAATGTCAGTATTCTAATAATTAGGTTGTATTAAGTGTCAGGTTAGTTAATTCGAAGATTAGATTCAAGCACAAGTGGCAGAAAATCTGCGCAAAAATGACATCTGCAGCAGATTTGGAGGTAAAATCTAATGTTTATAACAAATTTAGGTTCTTTTGGGTTCTATTGGGTTCTTTTGGGTTCTATTGGGTTCTTTTATGTTTTATTGGGTTCTTTTGGGTTTTATTGGGTTATTTTTGGAGTTTAATAGTTACCGTTTGGAAGAGTTCTTGTCATCTTTTATATTACGCTCAATCAAAGATATTAAACATATAAAGGATATTATCCAGATATTAGCATACTGTATGTGTAGACCTATGCGTGATCGACATTATTTCAAGACTTTTTATTTTCAAGTGAGCAAAATACTTTTGCAAATCGTATAATTGTGTTATTCTTTATTGTTATCAAGACGCTTGCTATGTTCCTCCATATCAAACCCTCAACCGGAATAATTTTCTAGAATTTTATCACGTATTTATAATTTTAAGGCCAGTAGCTATTGTTGTAAAACACTCGATTAATTTATATTGAGTTCTTGGAATACTACAGCCTATTTCTTATTTTGCAATTTCCATGAAAGGCCAAAATTTTCCCCTATTTTCGAAATATTAATCGAATCTCAAAACTTTTTTCAAAAGCACTGTTTGTTTTGATATACTGAACACAGGTTAACAGGTGTAAATACAGTACATACATTATACATACATACATGATGAATATTACATACTATTAAAAATAGTTATGTTTATTTTTATTGTATAGTAGAGTTAACGTTAACACTTTAAAGTAATTTCCAATGTTCCTATGAGATTATCAGGCTATATATTGCTGGTGTAGGCCTAAGTTGCGACTCTTTTTGGATAAAACCATCGCTATCCTTGAATAAGTTCTGTTTTCTTCCGATTTGATATGGAACTTGGCTTTCTTAGTCTCTGTAACTACTGTATTCTCATTACTTTTTCTTCAAATGTATCATTTCCCAATGGCCCATTAGATTTATGGCTAATTAAATGTCATCCATCGAAATTCCAGCCGTTTCTGAGGTATTCTTAAGTTCGTGTTCTATGACTTGTATACTGCTGTAGTAGAAGCACTCACCCATGGAATACTAAATATACATATTGTATATTTGTATATGTATATTTAGTATTCCATGACTCACCCTAATAACTGTTCTTTTTTAAATTTAATTATCTTTAAATAATGTCGTCAAACTTTTCAGATGTTCTATCAGTTATTTTGTGTTCCAATCGATCATGATAATTTGCAAAAGTAATTTCGGCTTCGGTATTAAATATAAATATTATATATATACTATTATTATTAATATAAATATATATTATTTTTTTTTTCCATGGACAATCAATACCCCCCCCCCCCCCTCCCCCCGCCCAAGCCACAATCCACACTTTACTAAATACTATAACCACTTCATAGACATAGCTTATTTGTGCACGATAATGTATTATTTTTAATAAGAGTATGATATTAATTTTATATAGTAGGTGAATTCTACAAAAATATATTGCATTAGGCCAAGTATGCGATATTACAATTATTGATAAGTCTAGATTTGCCAGTTTGTTTAAATGGTTATTGACAGCTGATATCATCTTACTTTATAAAGTATAGTAGAGATGATTGTAATATAATAGACACAATATTTTATTGTAAGTAAAATGTATTTTCATAGGATATCTGTGTAAACTGTAGTGCTATTGGAGATTGGCAAGGTATGTCATTAGTAGTTTTTTCTAGTATTCACTTCGTTGTTGTTGTTGTTGTTGTTAATTTTCCAGTTAGGTTTTGGTTTTAAGGCTTCATACGGCGCAGTGGCGAAGTTGGTAGAGCGTTGGACTTGGAATCCCCCCTTTCCGTTGAAATTTTTTTTTGGTTTCATTATTATTATTTGATTTTTGATTATTGATATTATTTGAATTAATTACTATTATTATTAAATCATTTTATATAATTAATATATTCATATTATATGGAATTATATTATTATAATATTGTTATTTTTTAACAATATATAAAATATATATGTTTGGTACTTTTTATATTTATTATAATATATTATATTATTTTTAATATTTTGAAGCATATAATGTTCTAGAGCATTAAAATCAGATTGGAAAATTGAATATTTTAGAATGAAGTACAAATAGATAGGGAGTGTGCGTCTACAGGCCATAGTGAATATCCGCAGTATTGATCATAATCGTAAGGATTACTCGGACGACATTTATTAATTTGTGTTAGACACTACACTATCACTGCAGTTTAATAACATTTTAGTTGATTTTATTAAGTTTCTTTGACCGCTCCAAAAGACTCCCTTCTTTCTATCACTAGATTTGAAATCTCCGTTGAGGTTCGTCAGAGAATTCGCGGTGAACCACCAACCACCGGACCGATCTTTAGCTAACGAGGAATTATCGTGATCTTTGGTTGAGAACTCTGTCCCGTTAGCTTTAATCATTTTATTACCCAATTTTCCCCATGACGATTCTTCGAATTCTCCGTAACTAAAAGCGTAATTCGTAGCTTCCGAACTTATCTTTACATTATTATAAAATACGATCTTGGTCCCCGTTTTACTCTGTATTGTTAATTCGGTATTACTTGATCGCCCACCTCCCGAATATTATGATTGACAGTTCCCTTTAACTACAGTACATTATTCAAAAATTACCTTATGTGATGTTTCATCACTTTAAATGTAGCCACAATAGACTTATAAAAAGAAAATCTATTTAGTGTAATCTAGGCCTGGCCTACCTTACATGTTGTTAATCCAAGACATTTTCGGGCCGATTAGGGTCTTTTCTTATCACCATTCACCATGGCAACAGAAAATATTTTGTAGTTTGTATGACCAGTTTGTAGATGCACATCAAGCCATATGTTACATAATCAACATTCATGATCACAAGAAAAACTTTTTTTTTCTTACGGTAATCAAGTCTTACGACTTTTCGGCTTACTATTTATTGTCTAATACGTGTTTTTCCTCATCCGTCAAAATCATGAAACGTCGCCGGGGTCACATGAACAGTAATCTCGATAGAGTCAGTAACTAACAATCCGTCGTCTCCTACCTACCGTAACACGAATTTTTAATATAAATTTCTAATACTACTAGGATATGCATGCTGCATTGCAGCTGCATTTTTAAGAATGCTGTGCCGGCTTGTCGACAAAATTGCGCCGCCACAACTCCCTATCACCCATGACATTTGCTAGATCATCCGCATCTTCAAGGCCAGTGTCCTTTAAGATGCGTCTCAAGAAAGTCATGGGCTGTCCACCATGCTTATTCACTCCATGAGGCTGCCAAAGTACAAGATTATGCACTGGCTGGTCCTCACGGCGAAAGCAATGTCATGCAAAGCGGAGGCGATTTTGTTCTAGTGTCAAGCTTGGGGGAACCAATGAGACACCTCCAATGTTATATAGTGTCTGGTTGGAGATGTGTGCGTTGTGCTTGACACAATGAACCCGGCGTAGCATTCTTGTGAATGTGCCATCCAGAGATTTGGTGTCCTCAGCAGTTAGAGCCCAGCATGGACTCCCGTAGAGGAGTACTGGAACTACTGCTGCTCTAAATAATCGGACCTTAGGTTTCCGATTATTTCTCGGTGACTTCCAAATCCTGGAAAGCCTAGTCAAGGCTGTCCATGCCTTTCCCTTACGTATTCGAAGGTCCTCACCTGACTTCCGCATCCATGATCCCAGGTAACAAAAGTCGTCCACATGCTCAAGCATACCATCCTTTGAGCTTATGCTCATCCGACAGATACTTGCTGAGGACTTTCAAAGTTAACTGTCAGCTATCGAAAGAGGAGCCTTCGGGTCGCCTCCGGCTTCGGCCGACTGTTTGCTTTTTGCTTACATAATAAATCATATAAAATAATAAATCGAAGTACTGTAATTATTTGTTTGTTAAAAACCTTTCAATATAATAAAAATTAATAGCTGTAAAATTTATAAATAATGTTATTATTATTCTATATTTTTGTGTTTTTGTGTTTAAAACTATTTTGGCATAAAGACAATTGCCGTCCATATTTATAATTAACTAAATGACTGTAATTGAATAGAGTTGGTTAATTAAAAAGAATATTAATTCTGAAATTAATTATTTTAAATTAACTAATTAATATTTATATAGGTTTACAGTTGACTCTATTACGCCTGTGTTTTATTTAATAGGCGGTGGTTACGGTGGTTACGAGCGGACGTACAGCGAGAACGCGTACGCTGAATTACCCGACCACCACGGGGTGCAACGCACCCACACGGTGTCAACGGAGGCCGATAGCCAGAAGAAACGACCAAAAACGAAACTAGGCGTCAGAGACAATTTCAAAAAAATTAAATCTCAGGTAAATTTATAATCAAACGGCCAGGAGATGAGTTTTCATACGCCAAATCTCTTTATTAAATTATATTGAATTCTAATTGATTTCTCCCAATAG
>JAUCBJ010000683.1:0-17655 GCA_032718475.1 Nemertoderma westbladi | reverse complement strand
TTTTGTATTTAAATATATTTCTTAAACGCAGGCTAGGACGATCTTTATAATAATAATAACTAGGGATGCGATCAATATGTGAAGCCAGGTGGTTTATATAATAATTTAGTCAACGCAGTACTCGTCTTCATTATATGCCTCGTTGCGCTCGTCGCTTGTCCTGTTTTGTCATAAAATATTTTTCCTAAACGCAGACTGACGATCTTTATACAGTTATAACTATGCGAAGTTTCGAAACTGTGCGAGTAACTGTTGATACATCTATGTGGAGATGTTGATATGTGGAGATGTGTGATACAACGCCAACGCATCTTATGCCGATGTAGTAATATGGGTATTGAAATAATATTAAATCAATGTACACTCTTAAAGCTGCAGCGAAAAAATGTAGCTAATTTCCTAGGTTACATATAAAATAATAATATTATTTTTAAGAACATTAATTTTACTACTTTGCAAAAATTCAATTAAAAAATAACCAGACATATACATTGTGGAATAAACTATTTCAGAAGCCTACAACAGCCATGCCATGGATTGTATTTATGTTATTATATCTGTCATTTACCTGAGATAGCAATAGTAGTAGTAGTCGAACGGTTATGCGGCCCGTCCAGCCTATAATAAACACAATTCAGTGATAGTGATAATAATACAACACTTATAGTAGAGTCAATAGGAATTGGAATACAGGAAGGATGTTGGGATGTTGGATTTAAAGAATGCTGTCTGGGCTGGAATAGCAATGCTGGTTGCCTATTACAATTCCTCTCTGGTTAGTCTACAGCCACAACTCCCAGCTAGCTAGCTCCACACCAGCAGAGACTTGACCAATAATGGGAAGGATTAAATTTGTACTCAATAATTGTGCCGTTTAATTACGTTTAGATCAATTAAAGACACATTTATTAAAGCAAATCACTTGAACTAATTAAAAACTATAATAGAATGGCGTATGTGGATTACATCTGTATAATTTTTAAGTATAATTATTTAAATCTTATACTGTAAAACAATTAATTTCCTTTAAAAGGCAGGTTGAAAATGGTGTTTTCACCGTAATCAACTTAATTAACTAATTAACTGCTATTATCTTAGCTTCTCGAAGGCCACACGGAAATTCTACTTGGAAAATTTCTAAACTTTTGCCAAACAACATGTGTACCAAGTTTGGATAGATTTCATCAAAGATTGGCCGAGTTATTAACGTTTAAAATTGAACGCGACAGAACGACAGGTTGATTAATGGTACCACTACGCTAAGGCTCACTCACTTCGTGGCTCGCCCCACATCGTCATGCACTGAAAGGAGGCGCCAGAGAAACAAGATATTCTTGGCAATAACAAACTACCGGTAGCTATTCCTACATGTTATTCGTGTAGGAAAATGGTCAATAATCAGAGTGTAATAATATACAGTCATTTTGGATAGAATTATAATTATGTTACAGAATAGTACATCATGGTACTAGTGGGTAGGCTATTGCTTATACCCTCGAAATTCTATGTAACTTTTGTTTTGGTTTGTGGTTTGTAAATATTTATTGGCACTACTTCGCCCTGTCGACACCCTCTGTCACTTTTTTAACCATTAATTTTTTGTGTTTTTGAGTGTTTTTTTTTATAATGGTGAATGTTAGTTAGTCTTAGTAGATATTTTTTTTTAATAGCAGCTAGTCTTTTTTTTACTACCTAGCATTTATTGAAAATAAAAAAAAAAATTTTTTGTTAACATTATTAGTTAGCTAGCGGTAGCTATCGTTTTTATGAAGCTAGTGAATTTTTACTACAGTAGCTAGTAATAGTAAGTATTTAAAATGTTTAAAACTGCAAAAAAGGTATTAGATTTAAAACAACTTTTAAAAATAGCAGAATAAAATTGAAACGAGCTACACTATTACCAATGTGATGTCTTAACATACATTACCATTTACCTACAAACATGATAGTATAAATTTGGTGAGAATAGTTTACTAAGTAGTTGTACCTAAAACCTCGAGTTTGTAAATTAATGGAGACTCTTCTAGACTTTAGTAAATGTATTATATATAAATATATAAAACTTAATAACCTGTGCAATACACCAGATTCTGAAGAAATCATCGGAATATATGAGCGTTTTCTTGACAATGTCAATCAATTTAGAGACATTGGAATGTTACCAATCGAATCAAGTCTAGACCATATTCTGTTTCGTAGGAAATACAGGAGCTCTATACAAGACTGTAATGCATTTACACTTCGACCCTTCTCCAGTGATCACCGCCTTATTGTGGCCAAGGTAAGACTTAGTCTGCGTGCTAGCAGAACAATGAAATCTGCCTTGCCGCGGCATGACTGGTCCTCTCTGTTGCAACAGCCAAGTGTGAGATCCAGCTTCACATTACAGCTGAGCAACAGGTATGAGGCTCTTGCCTCTGAGGCGGCAGATCACTGTGAGGGCTATACTGCCTTTACAGAAGCAGTTAAGTTAGCAGCTGCAGAAACAGTTCCTGTATACCCTCGAAACAGGAAAAGGGCCCCCTGGACTGACAACAAAATTCAGAAGTGCCGAAATGACCTTCATAAGGCGCAGAAAGAGTCCCGACTCAAACAGACTACAGCGGCCAAGAATGCAGTTAAGGCTGCATCTAGGTCCCTGAACAGGCAGTACTCTGTTAATCTACAGGAGCTAATAAACCAACAGGTTGATGCCATCAATGATGCTGACGACAGCAGGCAATCATCCCTGGCATGGAAATCGATCAATTTGCTTACTGGGCAGAAAAGCCAACCAACCACCAAGGTTAAGGCGGAATCACCAGCCGATCGCCTCAATGGTTGGAAAGCCCACTTTGAAAAGCTCCTCAATAATGACAGGGTATTGCCTGATAACTTTATAGAAGTAAAAGTGTCTGAGTCTGTACTCCCAGATATTCCCATTGGCGATATCTCCTTTGCAGAAGTGAAGGCTGCTGCAAAGAGCATTAAGACCAATCGTGCCAGTGGAGTAGATGGTGTTCCCCCTGAGGTCTTTAAAATACCTGAGTGTTTAAAGCTCATCTATCCCATCATAGTAGACATGTACCGAACAACAAGAGTTCCACAAGAAATGAAAACAAATAAGTTGGTGCCAGTTCCCAAGAAGGGCAACCTAACACTCTATGGTTCTTTTCGGGGAATCTCATTGATCTCGATTGCTGCAAAGCTATACAATAGGATTCTATTAAATCGCATCAGGGATCCCATTGAGAGACTGCTCCGTGGAAATCAGAATGGGTTCCGTAAAGGTCGTGGGACCATGGAGCCCATTTTGGCACATAGAAGGATAATTGAAGAATTATCAAAAAAGAAAGACAGGCATCTGGCTGTTATCTTTGTTGACTTCTTCAAGGCCTTTGATTCAGTCTCTCGCTCACGTATGTTCAGCATACTTTCATTATATGGGATTCCTGATGAAATTATTGCAGCAATCAGATCAGTATACGATGGTTCGACAACATTTGTGTCTACTGTTGACGGTGACACAGAACCATTTGAAGTGTTATGGGGCGTCCTCCAAGGAGACACACTTGCACCATTCTTGTTCATTATTGTGGTTGACTATGTTCTACGCATGTCCTTAGATCATCATAATGATGATGGGGTGATGATAACTCCACCTACTGGCTCCAGAAGTCGAGGAAATCCTGCCAAGTACCTAACTGATCTAGACTTTGCTGATGACTTAGGAGTACTCTCAGAATCATTAGAGGGAGCCCAACGGCTCCTCAGCTCATTAGAACATGCTGCTTCTAGTGTTGGTCTTTTTATTAACTCTTGAAAGACCAAAATTTTGACAGTTAACTTTGAAAGTCCTCAGCAAGTCTCTGATCGGATGAGCATGCTTGGTGGGAGCAAAGGGTGCTTGGGAGCAAAGGATGTTATGCTTGAGCATGTGGACGACTTCTGTTACCTGGGATCATGGATCCGGAAGTCAGGTGAGGACCTTCGAATATGTAAGGGAAAGGCATGGGCAGCCTTGAATAGGCTTTCCAGGATTTGGAAGTCACCGAGAATTAATCGGAAACTTAAGGTCCGATTATTTAGAGCAGCAGTAGTTCCAGTACTCCTCTACGGGAGTCCATGCTGGGCTCTAACTGCTGAGGACACCAAATCTCTGGATGGCACATTCACAAGAATGCTACGCCGGGTTCATTGTGTCAAGTACAATGCACACATCTCCAACCAGACACTATATAACATTGGAGGTGTCTCATTGGTTCCCCCAAGCTTGACACTAGAAAAAAATCGCCTTCGCTTTGCAGGACATTGCTTTCGCCGCGAGGACCAGCCAGTGCATAATCTTGTACTTTGACAGCCTCATGGAGTGAATAAGCATGGTGGACAGCCCATGACTTTCTTGAGACGCATCTTAAAGGACACTGACCTTGAAGATGCGGATGATCTAGCAAATGTCATGGGTGATAGGGAGTTGTGGTGGTGCAATTTTGTTGACAAGCCGGCACAGCATTCTTAAAAATGCAGCTGCAATGCAGCATGCCGATCCTAGTAGTAGTTCAGTGCAGAAACCAAGGCATGTTATCTGCTCAGAAATGTTGCAAAGTAGCACCATTCTTGTCAGTTGGTTATTTGCAATAACATACTGGAACGTAAATTAAACAAACGAAAGCAATTGCATTATCCTTCACTAAGTATAGCGAGTTCAAATGAAAATAATATATATGATGATGTTAAGCGGCAGAAAAAAACCCTGTTACATAATAATAAAGCTTGTATATTTTGTGAAGGTGACTCTGGTGTCTTACCTGACTATTCCACGCTAAATGCACATCAAAATTTGTCAAACATGGCAAATGATATGAATGATTTTCAAATGATACCTAAGGGTGGTTGCGAGTGGTGCAAAATATCATATTGAATGAATCCTTACAAAATACAGAAATACGCATAGATCATTTTTACACGACAGGACAAAGAATGGCAAATCAATAATTGTTGAGGAATCAATATGTGACAGGGCAAAGAAAGATTTAATTATATATTATTAAATTAATATATTGAATTATATTGCACTATATCGAATTATATTGCAAATATTTAACCTTCATACGTCTTATTCTAATTTGTATTGGTGTCCCTTGGGGTCGTTTGCGACCCCAGTATATTTTACTATTAAAATAGGTACAAGTTCCATAATATTTTTAAATATTAGAATACTCCTACATTAATTGACATTTTTAAAACATATCAACACTCTTGGAAACTTCGCGCAGCACGTGAAGTATATTTTGTACTAGATAAATAAAAGCATTTTATAGTTTATTAAAATTCTTCAAGTAATTGGAGGATCACCCAAAAGGATATTTTAATGATGATAGTGTAATTTAAATATTATTTGCCTACAAACAAACTGGATACCCTCTTATTTTGTCTCAATCTGGCATGTAAATATGACAAACCCTACCAACCCACCCACCCACCCCATTGCCCAATTTACCCATTGTTCAATTAAGCATTTAAATTTGGCTACTATTGAAACATAATATTCAATATTATTCAATATAATTCGTAGTGAGCTGTATATTACAGCAGAGATCCTATGCAGTTCGTACATATAGCAACTGCGTGGGTTTGACAGGCAAAGTTCTTACATTTCGTGCATACTAGTACAGTTTTTACATCACTGGCTCGGTCATGTAATGAGCAACGACGCCGCTTGTGGTCGTGGTTGCATTCAGAAATGGAAGAGTATGACTTTGAGTTTCCGGAAGATCTCTCATCTTCTTGGGCATGGGCGACGTTAATGATATCAATAGCGGCTTGTGACCGTGGCATAGTGGATCTGGCCATCATAAATGGCCCAATAAGTTCGCGGCCAAGGCGTTCTAGAAATAATCGTCGTCGATAGAGCTTTCCTTTCTTCCAATAAGGGAATAGCTCAACCCATATAATGTAAGCATTATAGGCTGCAATATCTACCATGTTGCTGAATACAGCCACTGGCCATCGGCGTGTCTTCCTCTTTACAGTATAAGTAGACAAACACTTGTCAGCCGAATCTACACCACCTTTATATTTATTGTAGAAAAGTATTATATCTGGTTTCTTGTCAGCACGATTACTATTGACAGATGCATCATAATGCATGGTACTCATCATCGTCACAACCTTATCTTTTTTTCGACAATATGATAGAATGGTTGTATCCTCTCTATGTCCAAATATTGAGCTGTACAGAACTCGGTTCTTGGGATCAACAAACTCCTTCGGTAATTCGGGCTTATTCTTTCTGACTGTGCCAACTAATGTTTGATTGCGTTTCTTTAGTAGCTGTCCCAAATTATGCGATGTATATAAATTATCAGTAGTAATATTTCTCCCAGACAAACCTTCAGTTAGCTGCAAAACAACCCTCTGGCCCTGGTTCACTTCACGTTTATCCTGCCGTCCTATATAAGGTTGTAAATTCCATATATAACTCAGCATGCCTGTGACAACAACCCAAAACTTGATGCCATATTTAGCTGGTTTATTAGGCATGTATTGTCTGAAAGAACACCTTCCTCTAAATTTCAGCAACTGTTCATCAACACACAGATTTTCATTGGGAACGTAAGCTAATGACAGTTGTTTTACAATTTCTCCCATATGGTTCTAATAGCAGCAAACTTATCTAAGTCTCGGCGACGCCCTTTCTTATCATCAAATCTCAAAAATCTACATATTTCTCTAAAACGTTTTATTGGCATGGTCGCTGGAAATATTGCCCTACCCGACTCCGCTGACCATAATTGGTCAACAGCTTCTCCAGCTGAACGGAAAACTCCAGCTAAAATAAGTAACCCCAAGTATGCATTAAACTCATCATAGGTTAGCAGTTTCCAGTTATCCCCCAACTTACTTGTAGCCTCCTTATTAGTCATCTGAATAACCATACTTGTAATGCTCAAAGTTATAAAGATAAAAAATGTGTTCAAAATATCAGTACAATGGGTAATGGCATATCTGGTTGGACCGGGTTTATTCCGAATAATATTTCTTTGCTGAGACTTGTTATTATAAATCGTTTTTTTGCTCCATATGATACGTTTATCTATATTCTTTTTCGAGTGACGAGAATAATAAAATTCCTCTGAATCATCGCTAGATCGAGTAGATCTTGAAGAACTGGAAGAATCGCTATCCTCATCCTCGCTATCCCTTCCAGAATCGTCGCTGCCATCTGCCTCATCGATAGGGATTTCTCCATCCGATTCTTCAGCACTGGAATTGCTGTTATCATGATCGTCCTCATCTCCTGAAGTTTCTGCTCCATCTACAAGAATACAGGAAGAGTCCTCTTCCGAAACCAGTGGGCGTGTAACCGCGGAAATTCCAACGAAATCCACACGTGCAGTTCTTATTCGTTTAGGGTATTGCTTACTCATAGCTGATTACTACAATTGAGGATAATAATTAAATTGATAATAGGATATAAATATTTTAATATGATTGTTTTTGGCCTACTTTATGTTGTGATACTGTGATAGCTATGCTGGCAATTCAGCTCTCGTCTTCTTGTAGAACAGTAACAGTACAACTACTGCACTGAAATAGAAAACTGGTTTCAAATTTCCCTCGTTTTTAAAGGAAATTATATAGTATTTCAATAAGACTTTCATTGGGGTCGAAAATGACCCCAAGGACAATTAACGTAATTTATCGATTTACTCCACTACATGTTTTTCTATTGAAATTAAATTTTAATCGCAATGAAGTAGTTGTGTGGGTATGGCATTCCTGAAATTTTAGCCTAGTAGCACAAACCAATCTTGAGATATAGCAAATACAATACTGCTTTGGGGTCGTTTTCGACCCCAGGGACGTATGAAGGTTAAATATATTCCAATATAATTATTGCAATAATATATTGAAATATATTGCAATATTATTGTAACATAAATATTGCAATATATAATTCCAGATGAAATCAGCTGTTTCATGCCCATCATCAGTTACCTAGGGAACCAGAGTGCCCAAATCGAAATCTCAAAATCTTTTCTGCTTTGGAAACTGCTACCTGCAGGCCCATACAGGCAATATTAAGTATGGGGTGGGAGGGAGGTGTACCTGTAACAGTGTCATGCAATGGCTGTGTATGTCTGTATAATCTCTAGTCTAAAGTCTAGTATGTTAGGTCAGGTCAGGTATTCTAGGTCATTGATCAAGAAAACTTGCCACCTCCATGCAGCATAAAGGAGGTGCCACCTGTAGCTGCATAGACCCTCTTACTAGGGCAAATCTGGTCCTGTAACTAGGACCCCCTTCGTTCTGGGATAAGGACGCCCTTGGTCCTGGATCAAGGACCCATATACTTGGCTGCAGGGGTATATGGCTTGACCAGGCAGATGGTGATCTACCAATGGCTGGTCAGGAGAAGAGTGTTCTCATGTCCACTCTGAGAGCACTTCACTGCGACCTGCACCTGGCAGCAAGGGTACAGGGCATGCATGACCCAGCAGATGAGCTGCAACAGCCAATGGTGGGTCATGTGCGCCAGAGTAGATATGGGTGATGGGCCTCATATCTGACTCCATTGCGACACCCACCCTGTGGAATGGCAAACCAGGGTGTGGTATTTGCCCCGAGAGCTGACTCAGCAAAAAAGCACCCCCCAACCCCCACTATGGATTACATTAGCAATGCGGAGGTCCGGCCACTAGAGGCCAGTGGAATTACCGGACACAATCGGCCTCACAGGCGTCAGTTAACTCCTGACCGGCTGCCTGTCTCACCCCCTACTGGAGAGAGAGCATCCAACAATTCTTTGAGTCCCTTTCCTGATGACCTTTCTGGCCCAAACCCTGGGTCACCAGGAAGGCCAGATTGTGATGGGGAGAGGGATTCTGGAGTTGGAGGCTACTCTCATGTTCCACTCCGACCAACAAAGCCATTGGTGAATCTGAGGCAAGTCACAAGACTAGCCTCAGTAAACACCCTAACACTCGGGTCCCCAATGCGACAAGGTGAGCTGACTGCCTTGGCAGATAAGCTTTCTCTTAGCGCAGTGGGTGTTCAAGAGCACCGAATGCAGACTGGACAGACTGATGAGGTTCTGATTAAGGACATGGGGGGCAGTTGGCGACTCGCCCTCGCGTCAGCAGATGATAGTGGCAATGGTGGAATTGGTCTATTGATGAATCCAACTGCACATGCAGCATTGGACAAAATAGACCAAATCTCTAACCGCATCATCCATTGCCACTTCTCATGTTCTGGAAGACTGGCTAAGAAGTTTCCTAAGGTGGTTCTGATTGTGTGCTACTCTCCAACTAGTGTTGCCCCTGTAGAGGAGGTGGAAAATTTCTACCACAATCTACAAGCAGCTACTGATGGAGTGGATCAGCATGCATTCTTAACATTCCTGGGAGACTTTAATGCAAGTCTGCATCAATCACCTACATCGCCCTGGGTCTATAGCAATAGTGTTAATCGAAATTCTGTCCATCTTCAGGATTTTATCTCTGGAAATGGATTGTTTTCGGCTGGAACCCAGTTCAAGAAGCGAACTGGAAAGCTATGGACTCATAGTGGACCCAGTGGTCACAAGTCCCAGATAGACCATATTCTGTTTCGTAGGAAATACAGGAGCTCTATACAAGACTGTAATGCATTTACACTTCGACCCTTCTCCAGTGATCACCGCCTTATTGTGGCCAAGGTAAGACTTAGTCTGCGTGCTAGCAGAACAACGAAATCTGCCTTGCCGCGGCATGACTGGTCCTCTCTGTTGCAACAGCCAAGTGTGAAATCCAGCTTCACACTACAGCTGAGCAACAGGTATGAGGCTTTTGCCTCTGAGGCGGCAGATCACTGTGAGGGCTATACTGCCTTTACAGAAGCAGTTAAGTTAGCAGCTGCAGAAACAGTTCCTGTATACCCTCGAAACAGGAAAAGGGCCCCCTGGACTGACAAAAAAATTCAGAAGTGCCGAAATGACCTTCATAAGGCGCAGAAAGAGTCCTGACTCAAACAGACTACAGCGGCCAAGAATGCAGTTAAGGTTGCATCTAGGTCCCTGAACAGGCAGTACTCTGCTAATCTACAGGAGCTAATAAACCAACAGGTTGATGCCATCAATGATGCTGACGACAGCAGGCAATCATCCCAGGCATGGAAATCGATCAATCTGCTTACTGGGCGGAAAAGCCAACCAACCACCAAGGTTAAGGCTGAATCACCAGCCGATCGCCTCAATGGTTGGAAAGCCCACTTTGAAAAGCTCCTCAATAATGACAGGGTATTGCCTGATAACTTTATAGAAGTAAAAGTGTCTGAGTCTGTACTCCCAGATATTCCCATTGGCGATATCTCCTTTGCAGAAGTGAAGGCTGCTGCAAAGAGCATTAAGACCAATCGTGCCAGTGGAGTAGATGGTGTTCCCCCTGAGGTCTTTAAAATACCTGAGTGTTTAAAGCTCATCTATCCCATCATAGTAGACATGTACCGAACAACAAGAGTCCCACAAGGAATGAAAACAAATAAGTTGGTGCCAGTTCCCAAGAAGGGCAACCTAACACTCTATGGTTCTTTTCGGGGAATCTCATTGATCTCGATTGCTGCAAAGCTATACAATAGGATTCTATTAAATCGCATCAGGGATCCCATTGAGAGACTGCTCCGTGGAAATCAGAATGGGTTCCGTAAAGGTCGTGGGACCATGGAGCCCATTTTGGCACTTAGAAGGATAATTGAAGAGTTATCAAAAAAGAAAGACAGGCATCTGGCTGTTATCTTTGTTGACTTCTTCAAGGCCTTTGATTCAGTCTCTCGCTCACGTATGTTCAGCATACTTTCATTATATGGGATTCCTGATGAAATTATTGCAGCAATCAGATCAGTATACGATGGTTCGACAACATTTGTGTCTACTGTTGACGGTGACACAACCATTTGAAGTGTTATGGGGCGTCCTCCAAGGAGACACACTTGCACCATTCTTGTTCATTATTGTGGTTGACTATGTTCTACGCATGTCCTTAGATCATTATAATGATGATGGGGTGATGATAACTCCACCTACTGGCTCCAGAAGTCGAGGAAATCCTGCCAAGTACCTAACTGATCTAGACTTTGCTGATGACTTAGGAGTACTCTCAGAATCATTAGAGGGAGCCCAACGGCTCCTCAGCTCATTAGAACATGCTGCTTCTAGTGTTGGTCTTTTTATTAACTACAGAAAGACCAAAATTCTGACAGTTAACTTTGAAAGTCCTCAGCAAGTCTTTGATCGGATGAGCATAAGCTCAAAGGATGGTATGCTTGAGCATGTGGACGACTTCTGTTACCTGGGATCATGGATCCGGAAGTCAGGTGAGGACCTTCGAATACGTAAGGGAAAGAAGGCATGGGCAGCCTTGAATAGGCTTTCCAGGATTTGGAAGTCACCGAGAATTAATCGGAAACTTAAGGTGCGATTATTTAGAGCAGCAGTAGTTCCAGTACTCCTCTACGGGAGTCCATGCTGGGCTCTAACTGCTGAGGACACCAAATCTCTGGATGGCACATTCACAAGAATGCTACGCCGGGTACATTGTGTCAAGTACAATGCACACATCTCCAACCAGACACTATATAACATTGGAGGTGTCTCATTGGTTCCCCCAAGCTTGACACTAGAACAAAATCGCCTCCGCTTTGCAGGACATTGCTTTCGCCGTGAGGACCAGCCAGTGCATAATCTTGTACTTTGGCAGCCTCATGGAGTGAATAAGCATGGTGGACAGCCCATGACTTTCTTGAGACGCATCTTAAAGGACACTGGCCTTAAAGATGCGGATGATCTAGCAAATGTCATGGGTGATAGGGAGTTTTGGCGGTGCAATTTTGTTGACAAGCCGGCACAGCATTCTTAAAAATGCAGCTGCAATGCAGCATATCGATACTAGTAGTAGTAGTATGTCTGTATGTCTACAGCCATGAAGGCTACGACAGCAAGGAATGCTAGTAGTAGCAAGCCATCGTAATACAATGGCCTTTATTACAATGTATTACGAATTGGTAGTAGTTGTAGTCTACATTTCAGCACTAGAAAGAATGCCTTGGCACTCTGGTTGCCTAGGTAACTGATGTCGGGCATGAAACAGCTGATTTCATTTTGAATTATATATTGCAATATTTATGTTACAATAATATATATATATATTTATATTGGAATATATTTCAATATATTGCAATATAATTCGATATGTTGCAATATAATTCAATTTAACCCCTTAAGACCGGGAACACAACCCCATTATACACCCTAGGAGCCGGGACATTTTAGAGAAATTTGTACTTTCAAGTTAAATGTTTTAGCACCCTGGCCATTGTGTAAATAATGGTTTAGATTCTTCAGAATGAGCAAGGAAGTCTACCTATAGTATATAAATATATTATACGACTATTTATTTATATATAATATAATAAATTAATTATATTATATATGTAAATAAATAATTATATATAATTTACTCAAGATCAGCTGACATATTTTTTTACAATTACAATATTTATTTATTTAGGTACCGGCACTCTAGTTATTTATTTAGAATATTTATTGATTCTGTATATTCATTTATTTATTCTATTTATTTATTTATTATGATATTTATTAGATTATAACCTTAAATTTTGTATATTACAAAAAAATTTGCAAAATATTTGTTTAAATTTTATGTTTATGGATAGTAGCTAATGAAAAGATAATTATCACATTATATACTTGCAATTTATTACATTTGACACATACTCTATAAATCCTAAATAGGATTATAATCTAGGATTATTTCAAAGGTAATATTATAAACTAATGGGGTCCATTTAAATTTTCATGCCACGTTGTGGCACACTCCAAGCACAAGGATGGCTTTGTAGGGCAACGAGGACAATAATAGCGAGTGAGTTTTCTCTTCTTCCCATTCGAATAGCATACTCGGCAGCGGTTTCTTGGCTTATCGACTTTCTCGGTAGAAGGGTGTAGGAGAACTGTGTGAATCGGAGACTTATCAGCAAGATTTGCTGTGCCAATCGAGTTATGGCTGCGTTTCTTCAAACCTTTCGAAGGTTCCTCCACGTTGACCTGAGTGAGCCACCAAACAGCTTTTTTCGTGAATTCAAACAGCTTTGCATTGTGATTCTTTTCCCGTTTGTAAAGGATAAATGCGTTGATCAACAAACGTGTTAGAACATTGAATCCCACCTTTTTAAACCAAACGTGGCTTTTTCGTACAGGATTGTATGCGGCTATGTACTGATGGTCCTGTCGGTTGCCGTTGCGATGATGAACCGCCAACTGATCCCGGTTGAGTTGGAAGTGGATCCTCAATCTCGTCTGACTCCGCATCGTTGTCGTAACTGTCGCTGGTATCGGTATCAACACTCTCAACATCTTCGCGATCAATGTCGTCCTCGCTATCGCTGTCCATTGTGTTAAACCCATAGTACTTCACCGGTTTTACTGTCCGTCTTGGCCGACCACTGCTGTCCATTGCTTCACAGTTATTAGTACGCGTGTATAGTGTTAGCCTATGTTATATGTTATACTGTTATACAGTAACTATAGATTATCTTGACAGGCAAGCAAGTAAGCGAAAACCGGTACCGGTACTGTGTTAGGCCTACTGCAGAATGTGTCTAAGGCACGGGGAATTGAAAAATGCACCGCCAGTAAGCACCGGGACATCGCCAGACAAGGTAGAATAACATTAATACTATGGCTCATACGTATGAGCCCCCGCGCATATGAGCATGGCTCATACGTCTGAGCCCCCGGTCTCAAGGGGTTAAGGGGGGGGGGGGGGGGTTCACTAATTGGGAAAAAAAAAACTATATTTTTTTTTAATTTCCAGTTAGAACCAATTTTTATCAAGGATTTCGAAACTGAACTCCGTTTTTCAATAGCTAATTCCGTTTAAAGTTTATAGCCAATAGTTTCGACCTATGTATGTATCGCAGCGCGCCTATTAATTTAACATTAGTCATCGTAATCCGTATTCCGTGTGTCTAACGTTTTCACAATGTACAGTACCTTGATGGTACAGTTTTTTTTATATGGTAAATGTAATTGGCGGGAAATTTAAACTGATTAGTTGAGTAGGATAAATAGTAAACTGCATGGGTACCAGTAGGCCTACAAACAATCTGTGATTCAGCCTGTCTGCTGCTGTATAGAACTGCAGAAACCATAATATTATGCCAAAATATGGCAAGCGAAAGCGGTCAGGATTCCTTGGCACGCATTCAACTGAAGTTGCGAAGAAACACCAACCATCATGGATAGCAGCTAAGTTGCAAACTATACCTTCTCAAGGAAAATTTAGCGGCTACACATTCATTAGTAAGGAATGTTTGAAGGACTCATTTTGTTTGAAGGATAATTTCAAGCCATACCAACTGTGATTCAAGTGATGTTTCCATCTCTCCGGTTATCTGCTCCGGTTATTATTCTAGTTACAAAGCACATTGCAATTTCTGTGGATGGGAAAAGACACTAGACACAGGGAACAAATGCCTGGCACCAGTAGGAACTAAAGGGCGAAAAACTGCAGATATAAACCTCCGATCCGTGTTGGCCTGGCTATGCGTTGGGGGCACACAAGGACAGGCTAAAACCTTTTCCCGGCTCATGAGTTTGCCATCACCAATTGGTAAGATGCCTTAGATGAAACATGTGAAAACTATTTCCAACATTATGGTTGCTATTGCCTGCGCCAATGCTCGTAACTGCGCACTGATGGAGACAAATAGGGAAATTGCTATTTAATTTGATGGGACGTGGATGCGTCGTGGTCATCTATGGCGTTTCCTTTATAATATCAGAAGAAACTGGACATATCCTAGACTTTGATGTATGTTCAAAGTACTGCAACGTATGCAACTCAAGAAAACGTAACAGTACAGATGATGATGACAATAATGAAGATTCTAGTGACTCAGATGATTCTGACAGCTCAGGTTCTCCTATTGATGATGACTCAGATGATTCTGACAGCTCAGGTTCTCCTATTGATGATGACTCAGATGATTCTGACAGCTCAGGTTCTCCAGTTGATGATGATTCAGATACTTCTGAGAACTCAGGTTGTTCTGCTGACAATGTGGCAGATCATGATTGCGGGATTACTTATAGTGGATCTAGTGGTTCGATGGAGCCTTATCTGGCTGTAAAGGTCTTCAACCGCTCTGTTGAAAATAACAATTTGATATATGCTCAAATAATATCAGATGGGGACAGTAGTGTAATGAAAAGTATTCTGGAAGCTAATCCGTATCAGGCTGAAGCAATAACTGTAGAAAAGTGAGAGTGTCTAAATCACATCTCAAAACAAGTGTATAAAGGATTATCCAAGATTCGAAAAGATAATAAACTCGGAGGTAAGGGTGGGTTAACACTAGTTAAATGTACCCAGCTGGCATCATATTATCGTAACACTGTAGTGTCTAACATCAAGGGAGTTGATATAAAGAATATATCTGCCAGAGATAAAAATAAACTGATAAAAACCATTCAAACTGAGATAGTTGCTGCAGTACACCACTACTGTGACTATGGATCTTCAATTGCAAAACGGCACAGGAAGTGTCCCACTGATAAATGGTGTAAATATAAGAATGGCGACCGCAAATACAAGGCTCCCTCGATTATCAAGCAATGCGACTTGGTATATATCCTCCCATTATATGAATGACTTGCATCGTATGATCTAATATCACGGTGCATACCGGGTGCCACTCAAAACCGGAATGAGTCACTTCATTCGCGACTTTGGACTCGGTGTACGAAGGACAAATTTGTCGGCCTGACCACACTGATGTTCCACATGGTGTATACAGTGTTAGAACACAACCGTGGGGCATCATCAGAGCAGCTCATTTTGAGAAAACTCAATCTTGAAGAAGATGACGGGATTCTAGAACAACGCGTATCAGAAAAGAATATGAAGAGACAACGAAAGAGTGCCACAAGGAAACCGTCATCGAAGAAACGGATTGTGACTGACAAGGCTGACTATGCCCCTGGAGGATTTTAGTATACTGATAGTTGTAAACTGAAAGTTTTGTTGTTGTATTACCTATACTCAACTCATTGAAATTATATTAGCAATTTTTGCATAGTTGCTCATACTCAAGGTACAGCAGTTAAAATGTTTGAAAACTGTATGTTAGCTTATTCAATCCCGCCAACACCCCATAAAGTTATTAGCCGATAAGCAATATTGGGAGCCGCGAGATTGGGTAATTAACCAACTCGCGCCATCCCAATAAGAATGGGAAGGAAGCACACAATAGAGGGTCAGGGGCCAAACCCCTAACCCAAGGAGAACAGGTGGAGTTAACGGGAATACTCCACGGGGCGCCAACAAGGGTATTAACCAATCAGAGGGGGGAATGGCATCGATTGAGTAGCAGTAAGGCCACCGTGCAATATAACCAATAACCTATTAATCAGTGATTCAGTTATCTCAAGTGCAGCAGTGCTAGCGTAGGGTACAGCCAATTAGTTTAGTTAGTGGATCACGGGACTTTAGTTACCGTATCCCGCCTTGTACACATTCACAACATATCTATATCTTATAACCTTCTATTATACACCGAACTTCAGAACTCAGTCACTTTATTTCATCCTTATACACGGCGGGGACGCGTGGACTAAATTACCACAACCGGATAAATCGGGATCCCTCTTGGATCCCGTCACAGTAACTAAATCGGTGTTGCTTCCCCAGCTAAACACAGTAACTAAAACCGAGCTGCCGCCCCTAGTTAAACTCAAAGAACTCCACCCTAGCTAGTCGAACTCCACCGAGCAAACGAGATGAGTGAATCGGGCGAGACACCGACGCGGACCCCGGACGAAGACCTAACGATCCGCGAGGCCGCGACCAAACGATACAGGCCCACGACGCCGGAGCCATCGATAACGGGCGAACCGAAAGCACAGGACGAGGAGGGCCTGGAACCCGAAGTCGAGCCAAGAGAGAGAGAGAGCGAGACGGAGGGAGAGGGAGATGAGTCGACACGGAACGGAGAACGGCGCGCCGATGTCGCCGGCCAGCTACCGGCCGAGGGCGACGAGCGGCCCACCGAAACGGCGACGGTGGGGCCGACGGTGCGACGCCGGACGCGAAGAGACGGAGGAGAGATCGGTACCGATGTCGCCGGCCAGCTACAGGCCGAGGGCGACGGACGGCCCACCGGAACGGCGACGGTGGAGCCGCCGGTACGACGTCGAACCCGGAGGGACGGAGCAGAGGTCGGCGACGAGGACGTCGGGGTTTCTGAGCGACTTCGACGGGCCTACAACGCGACCCGGAAGTTGATAAACGACGCCAAGAAGAAAGGGGCGAAGATAGACGAGGTGAGACTGAGAAAGCGACTAGGTGAGTCGGATAGACACTTAAATTACCTAATACGTTTTGGGCAGAGAGAACTAGCCGGGGAGAGAGCAAAGGGAATTGCAGGCGAACTGTTCGAACTATGGGAGTGTGGGAGTATGGGACCTAGCGTAGCGCCAGTGTACATAGGGCCATACTTGGTCGATGCCCGGGGAGTGAAACCAGTGGGTTGGAAGGGACCAGAGGAGGGCGAATCCGAGGCTAACACCGAGGATTCGGCCTCGTCGGTCGGAGAAAGCTCCGAAAAGGGGGGGAA